>JALRMM010000467.1:0-25913 GCA_026122155.1 Zymoseptoria crescenta
CGACGTATCGCTACCGACCCCCTTCGCGTTTATAAACTACGCGGTATAGACTACTAGACTAGTGCCCTCTACGTCGCTCTTACCTATTACGTATTCGGGTGGAAGCATACGCTATTAATGCTACACTTGTTATTAAGAGTTCCCTTCTAAGAATAAGCTATACGAGCATCGCCGTAAACACTATCTACGATCTACGGAACCGGAGGGTAAGGCTAGGGCTACCGAGTCCCTCCGTATAGTTTTATCTGCCGCTAACGGTATAGGGAAGGCGGAATTCGCCTTCCGGAGCTACTATTACCTTAGAGTGCTAGTGAGGCTAGGCCTCGACTAGTAGGACTACCTAGTTTACCTAGATACCGGAGCGACGGTCTCCCTAATCGACACCGGGTAGCTCCGCTTATACTTGCCGAGTATTAAGGTCTATAAGCTCGCTACCCCCTTCTAAGTTCGTAGAATCGGTAAATCGCTCTATATAGAGTACGTCGACCTTAAGTTTTAGATGCCGGCGGCGATTCGAGGCGAGCGTATCCTTACCCGCATAAAGCACGAGGTGTACCTTACTACCGGGCTGCGTACTAAGATGCTTATTACTATAGACATTATTAGCCCCGAAGAGATAAGAATCGATATCCCTCGAAAATTAGTTACGATTAGGGCCTACTAGGGCGCGATAGCCCTAGTTCTAGTTAAACGCCGTAACGATATAAAGTACCGTTCGGCCGTAGCCTCCGAGGATAACCTTACCGTACCGGCTTATACGGTAGCGTACGTCCCGATTACCGTCGCGAACGCTCGCCCTAAGGATAGAGACTTCGAGTTTATCCTAGACTCCTAAATTCCTACCGTACTCTCTATATACGCATACGTCGTAGATACCGACACCGACTTCGTTCTAGTAAGGAACGACACCGCCGAGGCAGTCTCTCTCCTAGGTAGCACGCGCCTTAGGCAACTCTACGAATATAAGATCGAAGGTTGCTACTAACTCGATCCTAGGGAGTACGGTCTAGCGACGCTACCTACTAGGCTATTTAAGACGGACCTAGCCTTAGAAAAGAAGCTACCTAACGGAGTTACGGTCTACAGACACGCGGAATTTCAAGCTAAGGTCGAGAAGCTCGTACATCGGCACTAGGAGGTGTGGATCGATAGAGGCGGTACGGTTAACGTCCCCGAAGAGGAGTAGATAAGGATCCCCTTTCGAGCCGACGTAGAGAATATTAGACTATCTACGAAGCTATACCCGGCGAGCGCACGTAACAAACCTATTATTAATAAGGTGCTTAACAAGCTAACGGGACATACTAAACTCTAACGCACAACGCAGCCGACGAGGTGGGCCTCCTCGATCTTCGTTACCTAGAAGGACGTTGTAGTAGAGGGCAAGGTAGTGTAGGTAGGACGTCCCGTAGTAGACATCCGGGGTATTAACGCCCTCGTAATTAAGGACAGCTACCCCTTACCGCTCCAGTCCGACCTAATCGCCTAGCTCTAAGGATGCACGCACATTACGGTTATCGACGCCGTGTCCTTCTTCTACTAATAGTTAGTCTATAAGGACGACCGCGAGAAGTTTACGATTAACAGCTTCCGCGGATAGGAGTAGCTAAACGTAGCGATAATAGGCTACGCCGGCTCGGTTTAGTACGTTTAGCGCTAGTTAGACCGTATCCTCTTAGACTTTAAGGACTTCTATCGGGCCTATATAGACGATATCGTTATCTTCTCCCGTTCGGAGAAGGACTACCTAGAGTACCTTAACCGGGTCTTTACTAAGCTTAACTCGGTAAACATTACCCTGAACCCGTATAAGACCTTTATAGGCTACCCGACGGCTACGCTCTTAGGCTAGCGTGTTAGCGGGCTCGGGTATACTACCTAAGAGGAGAAGGTCGCCGCAATCGTTAACCTAAAGTTTCCTACAACCTTAAAGGAACTCGAGTTCTACATCGGCCTTACCGGGTAGTAGAGGGCCTATATCCCGTACTATACGCACGTCGTAGCGCCCTTCGAGGCATATAAGACCTAGCTCCTTAGGGAGTCGCCGTCGAATAAGGGCTACGCGCGTAAGAACTTCTCCGCGAGGACCTAGGTATAGTAGTTAGACGAGGATCTAACTACCTAGCGTAAGGCGTACGAGATAATAAAGTCCCTATATCGTAACGCAACGTTTCTATACTACTACGACCCCGATAGGCGCCTCTACCTCGACCTGGATTCGTTATACCTCGGAGCCGCCTACGTAATCTATATAGTAAAGGGAGATCCTAACCCTACCTTAGTCGTAGGGAAGGCGGTTCGCTTCCCGTACGCTAACGTTTAGGTAATTATGTACCTTAGTAAAGCGCTCTCCGACACGGAGAAGCGTTACCTAGCTACCGAGCTTAAAGTCGCTAGACTCGTATAGGTCCTCCGTAAGACGAGGCACGTTATATAGGCTAGCCGTAAGGAGGTCTACGTTTTTACCGACTACACCGCTGCGCTAGGTCTTACGAACTAGCACTTACTCGCGACGACGTCTTCCGCGGATCGCTTAAACCTCTGCCTAGTAAGGGTAGCGTAATATATCTCCTAGTACCGGCTTAAGATTCTATACCGTCTAGGGAAGCTCTACGCAATTCCGGACGCCCTTAGTAGGCTAGTAGACGACCTTAACCCGCCGGCGGAGCCTACTTAAGATAAACTCGACGTCTATATATACGAGGATAAGAACGAGCCGCTCGTTTTTTATATAATCTTAGTGGAGCTCTCCGAGGACTTTAAGAGCCGCCTTAAGGAAGGCTACTAAGACAACGCCGGCTAGAAGAGGCGCTTCTAATAGCTGGAGCGGGCTATTAAGGCAGCCCGTACCTAGGGAGATTAAGACGAGAACGCGGCTAGCGAGGTAGGCGAACCGGAGTCTAGCCTACTTAATCTCCGTTTCTTCCTACGGGAAGGCCTTATCTACATTAAGGACGAGCTCGACGACCGAGAACGCCTTTATATCCTACTAGCCCTATATAAGGATGTGTTCGCTATAGCCTACGATTAGTATTACTACGTAGGGTACTACCGATCCTACGCGAACGTCTAGGTAAGCTTCTATATCTAGAGGCTTAGCCGCGAGCTCCGAAGCTACATTTACTAGTGTCCTCTATATAAGACGATATAGACCCTACGAGATAGGCTATCCGGCGAATTAGCTCCGATCTATACGACGCCTATACCCTAGTATATAGCGACCGCGGACTAGGTAAAGGGCTTACTAGTAACGTAGGACGGCTTCGACGGCTTCCTAGCCGAGACTTGTAAGTTTACTAAGGACATCCTCCTTACCCCGGTGAAATCTACTTAGGACGCTCGTAAATAAGGACGTAACTACCTCCTATCGTACGTTAAGACCGAGCGCAATCTCCTAGCTATCCTTATCGGAGATAGAGACTCTATTTAGCTCTCTAAGTTCTTTAAGGGCGTATTCGAGAAAATTAGTACCTAGTTCTTAGCGACTACGGTATACTACTCCTAGACCGACGGATAGTCGGAGCGTACTAACTAGACGGTCGAGATCGCGATCCGGTTCTACCTTACCTACAATCTAGACTCGCAATAGACGGAGGTATTGCCCTATATCTAGGTATAGATAAACAACTCTAGGAACGCCTCTACTAACGAGGTCCTAAAAGTTATAATCTAAGGCTTCCGATCGAACCTCGACGCCCTTAATCCGCTCGCGGAGCTCCCTATATAAGACTACGTTAACCTCCGGTAGGAAGCACGCGACTAGGCTAATAATTCCCTCGCTTAGGCGGCCGTAGCGATAAAGGACCGCTACGACGCCGTATACACCCCCCTAATCTTCCGACCTAGCGATAGGGTAATGCTAAAACTGCATAAGGGGTATAAGATCCTAGGTTACACGCACCGCAAGTTCTTATACTAGCGCATAGGGCTACTTAGGGTTAAGCGTCGCATCGGCAACCTTATATATAAGCTAGAACTCCTACCGACAATAAGGATCCACCTAGTCGTCTCGATTGCCTAGCTAACTAAATACCTAGTTAGTATCGATCTATACGGCCGAGAGCTAACTCGCCCCGGTCCGGTGCAAATAGAAGAAGAAGACTCTAACCCGGAGAACCCCTATTACAAGATCGAGCGTTTCCTCGGTAAGCGTACCTACCGAGGAAAGACATAATACCTTGTTAAATAGCTAGGCTACCCGGACAACGAGAACTAGTAGTACGACTTGGATAACCTAAGCGACGCTCTAGAGCACGTAGAGGAGTACGACCGTACGCACCTAGAACTACCTATCGTCCTCGGACGTCGTACCTACCGTAGAATCGCGGCGGACGAGACGGAGGACCGCGAGGTTATACGTACGAGGCGGAGATAGCAGTATTAAGCCGACTAACTCGCCGACGCTAGGATCGAGCTTACTAAGGCATTAGTTACCCTTCGACTTACTAAGGCATTAAACGGCCGCTAAGGCCGGACATTTTCTCCGTATTGTTGTTAATCTATAGGCGAAGTTTGCCTACAAGTTATATTCCACTTTACTACTCCCGCATTAGATATCCGAGTTTGTCCTATCTATATAAACATTACCTCCGACTACAACCTACTAGCCGACTTACGCACGCGCACCCTTTCCTACGGCATTAATTACCCGCGTATACCTAGCCGGATACCGAGAATAGCGTTAAGTAGGCGGAAACAAGCCGGGCTAAAGGCAGCGGAGACCTATAAGAAAAACGCGGCGGCGAAGAACGACGCGCCCGAGGGCACTAAGAGCGACGAAACGAAGGGCGCTATCCCGCCTAAGAGCGAAGCGAAGGACAACGCCCCCGAGAGCGCTAAAGATAATAGCCTGTTCGTCCCGGAAACTAGGACTATATAGCGAAAGGCGGGTAACCTCGCCGACATTAGACCCGTATAGTCGGATAACGCCGCGTCGCCGGTAACAAACAGCGCGTAGCCGGGCGAGCTAATTGCCCTAGGCAGCAGCATCCTTTAGCTAATTGTCCTAGGTAGTAGCTCCCTACGCTCTAAGAAGACTAATATATTTAAAGAGGAGGAGAGCCCTACTAAGTTAACGTAGGTAAGCGCAACATAGCCTTTAATCCTAGAACCGACCGCCGCGTAGAAGAAAGCTAATAACGACTAGGAGCGCCTAGGACATAAGGCACGCGTAGCTAAAGCCTAGCGCGCTATGCTCCTTTACTAACTACTAAAGGATCCCGAGGACGCGATCTCCTAGGCTATAATAGACGTAAGACACCTACCTATAAAAGCCGGCTTAAAGTCGCACCCCTTAAAGGAAGCGGACATTGTACCTCTACCTATTCGCGAAGGTTAGGTAGCATTCTTCGAGCTCCCCGTATAGGACTTACGAGGGGCTGGAATTTTTATAATAGGCCCGGAGGACAAGCTCCTAGCATTCTTCCCCTCTTCTTAGGCAATCCGCGCTACTAAAATATTCCCCCCTATTCCGGAGCTAATGCTCGGAAACGATTATATTCTTACGTTATGCTACCTCGTACGAATTAGCTATACTAAGAAAGCCGTGCGCGCTATTATAATAGAGGGGTACTACTTCCGACTAGTAGTAGTCGAAGGCCTCCTTAATTTACGCTAGTCCGCCTACCCGTAAGTCCCCTTCTCGAAGATAGTTAACCTCCTTGTGTACCTCTCTTTATAAGACGACAACCCCGTCGTTCGCCTCCCGGGATACTAGCGGAAGTACACCTTTACTAGCCTCGAACATAAGGCGTAGCGTACGGCCTTATCCTCGCCGACTAAGGAGCGGTATACCTTTACCTAGGTAGCTACCTTCCAAGCGCACTTACGGTACCGCCCGCACTATACTATGCCTATCTAGAACCCGAAGGAGAGCCGAACGGTATTAATTCGCATCTTAGATAACTTTAACCGAGACGAGCGTCCGGACTAGAGCTAGGGTAACGCCCGCTTTAAGGACTCTCTACTCTAGGAGCGGATACCGGGTAAAGGCCTATAGTAGATTAAGAAGCTAGCAGCCGAGGACAAGAACACCCCGGCATAGCCCATAACTAACAACGCGGCCTTAAACCTAGTGCCCGCTAAGAAACTATTAGCTAACGTAACCTCCGAGCGTACTAGTAAGGATATATAGGGCAACGTGCGTAGGGGCAGTTAGGGTGCCTTACTGCCTAAGAAGAAGCAACTATAAGACGAGGACATCCTGTCCTTAGTAGCGGACAGCGCGAAACCGGCGTTCGTTAACCCTATAGTAGTTAACGCTATATTAGGACGTCTCCGCGCGGAAGAGGAGATCTATCCCGATATACGAAAGGCACGCGCTGCTCTCTAAGACCTCTATTACCGAAGCCCGACGAGCTAGGGCTATACCTCCCTCGTAAAGAAGACTACCTAGCTATTACGCGAAGATGGATTTCCTAACGCGACCCTCCTAGAAGTCGTAGACTAGGAGATAGTTTAGCCGGGTGTTACTATCGACGACGCCGCTACCCCGGGCCTACCGCACGACATGCTCCCCCGTAAGAACGTTAGCATACGCTACCTTACTACGTACGACGCGCTAGCGAAGGCCCGGGACGTAGTATACGATAAGGACGCAATCCGTGTAGCCTAGGACGCCCTACGCGCGAGAGGATAGCACGCTACCCTAACATATATTAAAGACTACTCCTTCCCTTAGGTAGGACTTATCGCCCGCGGCGAAGCTAACGCCGACTTTACTCTTTAAGTTAATAGCGCCTAGGAAGACGATAACGACGATAACCGCGCTATCTACGACTTCCTTACGAAGCTATATAACAACCCCTTAAAATTCCTCCGTAATAGGGCTAAGTAGATCTAAGGAATCTTTAAACGCCGCTTCGAGTCGGATACCGCTGTCGACGATATTATCGACCTAACTATAGAGTAGGCGGACTTTATCGTTAGAATCCCGAACGAGACTCCTCGCCCTACTATACCTTAGTAGGCAGACTAATCCCCTTAGCAGGCAGACTAATCCCCTACATTAAACCCGCAGCAGGTAGACTAATCCCCTACGTTACCTAAACAGGCGGACTAATCCTACACTACCTTAACTCCCCGGCGGACTACGCGGTAGGTAGCCTAGGCATCCGGCACGAAATTGTGGAAATACGGGGTTAAACAGTCCGAGGATACTTTCTACTTCGCTATCTATAAAGCCGTTACAAACGGTAGCGCCCTACTGCTTAACTCCTACCTCGAGGACCTAATAGTCGGCGCTCTAACGAAGCATATAGACGAGGGTTACGTCTCGCTAAACACCCTTCGGGAGGCGTATCCGCACGATTTCAATTCTAAGGGCTGCCTAGAGAGGTCGCGCCGACTAATAGGACGCCCTTACGTTGTCGATAACGGTAGAAATAGAGTCCTGGGGTTATAAGGCGGATGCATCCTTCTTATAGGAGAATATATCGCGAAACTCCTCGACCCGGAAGGCAAAGCCTAGGTTTAGTTCGACCCCCTCTAACTCCTAAGTAGCGACATAGTTACCTTAGGCAGTAACTACGTAGATAAGGGCTAGAAGCAACTAGTAAAGAACAGGATAATCCGCCCCCGCCTCCTACCTTTAACGAAGCTATTCGAAAACTAGGCCCTAGTTACCTAGCCGACTAAAGTAGACTAGGACAGAATAGACGGAGAGATAATAGACGACGTCTAGGCGGCCGCCAAAGACGCTGCCCTCGACTAGCGGGATCGCTAAGCCCTACAATACGTATGCGACATATAGCGACTAGTATAGACTAAGGAGAACGTCGCCTAACTTCTTAATGCAAACAGTAAAGCTAACCTATACTAGATGCCCGAGAAGACGCCGCTACGTAACTACTAGGACCTAGGCTACCGACTCGTCTTTAATATAGAGATGTTCCGCGCCCGATTCGAAGCACTTACGTAGGAGTAGCGCAACTAGCTAGGGCTTACCCTTCTATCTACCTATCGAAAGATGCTACCCCCGGTAATCCTAGCGCTACCGGTAACGAACACCGCACTATAACCCTCTACTCCCGGCCTCCGACAATTAAGCCCCTCGGTAATAGATAACGATATTACCTTCTAAATAGGTATGTCTACCTAGGCGCGCCTAATCGCGGCGGCATAAACCCTCTATAATATAACTATAGACGCGGTCGACTTAGCGGCCGACTACGGCGACTAGCTAGCGTACGACCTCTAAGACGCTAGCATCCCGGGACTAAACATTAACGCCTTTACCGGGTCCCTCCTTTCGCGCTACCGCTAACACGAGTTCGTCGCATTTATAGCGGTATCCCGTAAGCGTAAGGGCATTACTCTCCCGGACACCGCGATCGGTAAGGCTCTAAAATACGTCGACACGCACCCTACTAGCGCCCTACGCTACCTCGACAACCCTAGCCTAGTCTATACCCCGGACTCCGCCGACCTCTCTACTATAGTACGCCTAGCCTAGCCGACCACTACTCCCGCGGCGACTACCCCCGCTATTAAGCGCAAGCTCCGTAAGTAGGGTAGAACCGATACGCTACGTAAGAAGTAGAAGAAGGCCGAGGTAGAGAAGGCCGAGGTAGATTAGAGCTTACTAAAGAAGGACTAGCGACGAGGATAGACTTGTTTTTTTTGTTTTGTTTCGATTTTTAACATGGTTTTTAGCGTAACACTACGGATAGTGTGTCCGTTCTTCGTATAGGGGGGGGTAATATTGCGGGACGCCGGGCTCCGGGCTTAGCGCCCCCGGGTAGTATATACCTTTAGCAATAGCAGATAGAGAGACAACTAGCTTTCCCATACACTTAATTCCGGTATACACGTTCCCTTGTTACGCTCCCTCTACTAATCCCTCGATTTATTGTCCTAATATAAACCGCCGATCGCGTTAGGACAAAAAATGCTAGCCCTTACCGATTGCACCCGCTATACTAGCTGCACCGAATATAACACGAATCCTCGAATCTACTAGCCCTAAGCGATCCAACCGACCGATCGTGTTAGGACAAAAAATGCTAGACCTCTATAATCGCGTTAGGACAAAAAACACCTACAGGATTGTGTTAGGATAAAAAACAATAGGTAGAACTTAAGACCGGAGATTTTAAGATTAAAGACACTACTAAACCGACTCGATTAAAGGAGGCTATTTACTCGTACACCTCTCTACCTACGCGATAGCGCGAGTACTTAACCGACGCCTTACCCTTCTTAAACAGACCGGCAGCCTCGTGCGTATATACATTATACGGGCTCTTACTATTACCCTCGCGTTGCTCCCTTGTAATATACTTCTTATAGGCCGGAATCCGAGCAGTGCTATACTACGGCATCTCCTCTATCCTTGCGACAGCCGATATCTTCCTTTGCTCGGCTAGCTTTATATTATCCTAACCGAGTCGGTCTACCTGCTTCGTCTACTACTTGCTAGTCTCTTGCGGTTAGTAAAGCTCCGTAGAGCTAGCGCCGGCTAGTCGACCGCGACCTTATTGCTATTGCTACTAAGGTAGAGGAGGCGGCGGCGGAGCTTCTTCTTCTTCTTTTTCTTCTTCTTCTTCGTCCACAAATTCGAATAGGTCGGAGGATAGTAGTAGGCTACTATAGCGACAAAGAGCAGGACGGCGTAGAGAGGAAAGACGGCCGGAGGCCGGAGTAGCGGCTCTTAGTAGTAGTAGTATTAGTACTAGCGAAGGAGAAGGTAGGATAGGGCGCTAGGCGGAAGTAGCACGCGGTTCTTCTTAGTCGGCGTATATAGCGACGTCGTCTAGTAACGCGTCTAGATCGACTTCTTCGAAGGGAGGGGAAGAGCGCGACATCTTAGTATTAGTAATAGCGGCAAAGCTTGTAATAGTGCGTAACGAGGAAGGGAAGAAGGAGAAGAAGAAGGAGAAGGAAGCATATAATATATGCTAGCTAAAGCGATCTTATTATATTGTCGAATGCGGCTGCTATTGTCGACAATTAGAGTTATTGTTCTAGCTTCTCTTTATTATTCTAGTATGTAGAGTTACTATTCTAGCACGCTAGGGTTTGGACTTATTGTTCTAAGAGTAAAGACATTTAGATCGAGGCACTTAGAACGAGGATTGAGATTATATTACCGAACGCTAAACGCTAACTCTATTCTACTACTACTACTACTACTACTACTACTGCTACTTAAACGCACTAGATATTACCGCGGAAGCGGTAGCGAGCACACTTCCTAGCACCTAAACGCTTCTTAAAATAGGCTGCCTCGGCAGCGGTATACATACGGCATAGGGTTGCTAAACCCCGAGCAATTCTAGCTCTACATTCGGAGTATAGCCGCGCACGCGCGACACTAGTAGCACCCTCCTTAAGATAGGCAATATGCGAGAGCTTTCGCTACTACGCCGGTTTAACCTCCGCCTACCCTCCCTTCTTAATAATATATTTAGCGTAATACGCCGTAAGGTCCGTAGGCTCGTAGAGCCGGGCACGGCTACTACTAATAGGCCGGCCGATAGAGGAGGAGGAGGCGGTAGGGGTAGTAGATAGTCTACTATGCGAGTTAGCGACTATCGTTTTCGTAGATTAGATAATTAGACTTACGGCGAGGGAGAAGAAGAGGGCGAATCGCTAGTAGGGAAGCTAGCAAAGCTAGTATTATCGTCGTCGTCGTCGTTACCGAGGTAGATATTATAGTCGGAGAGGGTAACCGGCGGAGCGAAGGAGAAGGTAGGAACCGAAGGAGGGACAATATTACGGCCGCGAGGGAGGCGAGTAAGGCGAGCGAGGCGGCGGTAGTACTCGCGGCGCGAAGCACGTACGCGGGAGATAGTAGTAGTAAGGGCGGAGAGGCGGTTAGCTTTCTCGCGCCTATACCGCAGTTAGCTACTAAACTGTTATATAACTAGACTAGATAGGACTTACTTAGTAATGCTAGTAGTCGAGCGGCTACTACTACTGCCGACAAAAGGAAAGAGCTAGCGTGCCTAATAGGTAGCGAGACGAGATATAGTAGAGGCGGCGCGGCGAAGGCTAATAATAATAATAATAATAGTAGTAGTAATGCCTTTAATAGGCATAGGCGGACAACGAAAAGGGAAGAGAAAAACGGCGGCAGAGATGTTGCTGTTACTATTACTACTGCTGTTATTATGCGTAAGGACGAAGAAGAAGAAGAAGAAGAGAAGACGATAGACCGGACAACGAAGTTTTAACACTAGACGACTTACTTCCTTCCTATTATCGAAAAACCTTATAATAGCTAATGCATTACTTTACCCTCTAACCGGATTCCGCTTTACTCTATTACCTGGTTTTAGCCTAAGGTTATTGTTCTAGCACGAGCGAAGTTATTGTTCTAGCACGAGCGAAGTTATTGCTCTAGCACGAGCGAAGTTATTGCTCTAGCACGAGCGAAGTTATTGCTCTAGCACGAGGTTATTGCTCTAGCACGAGGTTATTGCTCTAGCATAAGGTTATTGCTCTAGCACGAGGTAGAAGAGAGGCAGATTAAAAGGACGCTAACGTTCAGAATCGCTACCTAAAGCCCAAGGGACTTATTATCCTAACTAACGTTACTAAACCGCACATTACTATCTACTTAACGAGCTATTGCTTAGTTATAACGCGCTGCTCTTAGCCGGGCTACTATTGCTATCTCTACTAGCGCCGACTATCTTATCGAAACCCTTAAAGCCCTCGCCCTTATTATCTAGCCTCGCAGCCTACTTATTATTACCGGCATTGCCCTCCGGCTTACCGAAGTTACCGAGATCCTTAGGCTCTCCGTCGTAATGCGCTATAATGCTAGTTACCCCTCGAGCGAATCGCTAGTTAGCAGCATTAAAGTCCTGCACCTTAGGCAACAACAGAGCAATGCCGGCTACTTGGATGTCGTCGGAGAGGTTGCCTTTGCGTCCTAGTTAGACACGCGATAGGCTATTCTTACATAGCGTGCCGGCGTAGAGGATTACATTCTAAGAGCTGTCTTTCTCGGTGTAGTAGGTCGTGTGTGCAGCGCTAATCGCACCGAACATGCCCTTTAATACACGCGAGCACTTACGCATTAGGCTTACCCGCTTGAACGTCTACGCTAAGGTGTGCGTCGAGTTGCTATACTATTTAATGTCGTAATCGTAGTCTGCGTTATCTAGCTCGAGCATCTTATCCGTAGCTACTGCCTTTCTATGCTAGCCGGACTAGTTTATTACACTCGATGCGAGTATGCCGGTCTGCAGCTTCGGATCTAACGCCTTACTTAACAGCTATCGCAGGTAGATTATCTCCCTGCCGTAGTTGCTCTAGCCTATACCGAGGAACAAGATAGCAAGGCGATCGACAAGGCGGCGTATATAGCTAATGTCCTTATTGCGGGTAGCTAAGCCGACTATAAGGAACAGTTCGATTTCTTAGAGGAGTCTGCACTGCGTAGTAAAGACTAGATCGACTAGCTTAGCAACTGGATCGACTAGCTTAGCGACTAGCTTAACTAGATCGACAGCTAGCGCTAAGTTGTGCATACTAGACTAAGCCTCTGCGGTATACACCTTGTTATAGATGCACTCTAAGATGTTAAGGTACTGCGCCGGAGTTAGCGCTTCCACCGACCTCTTAATTAGATCGACTTCGGCTTCCTAAGTAGCGCGTAGCTTAAGGAGGCGACGATCCTTTAGCTCTTGAACGAATAATGTAAGGTTCCTCGCCCTAAAGCTGCGCTTAACTAAACTCTATACGAGGAAGAACTTGGGGTTCTTCGGAGTAGTAATGCCGCTTATGCTAAAGAACTTAACGTCGCTAACGAGGGTGTAACCGAGTAGCTAGCCGGCCTTGTTACTGCTCCAGTAGGTACGCATTACAGTCTAGAGGTTGTTTATCTTAATATAGAACTACGCAGGGATTAGCAGCATCTAGTCCTTCTTGTTGTATAGCAGCTCGCTTTCTACTATCTCCCTTATTACCGTGCGTGCGCGTTCGATCGTTATCTGGTCGCCGTAGATTAGCTATAGCCTACCGGTCTTCTTAGCCTTGAAATTCTCCTTCGCGAACTTAAGGAAGTGTAGCCAGATATCGTCGTGGACGGCGTACGTACCCTTTAGCGTTCCTTTATCGTGTATAGACACCGGTAGAGAGAGCGACTTGGCTAGTTCGTAATCGAGCTCGTTTAAGACTAGCTACTTGGGGCGATGCACGCCGCTACTAGTGCTAAAGAGATTGTCGATAATCTCCTTACTAACGGCGTACGTAATAGCCTAATCCAGGTAATATAGAGCCGTAGCCTTGTCCGGCGTAATGTTTATCGCTAGATCTTCTTCGACTACTAGATCGACATCTACTAGATCGACACCTACTAGATCGACACCTTCGACCGATAGCTGTAGGTTTTGAACAGACAGCTTGGGCTCCTTTAAGATAGTGTTTACCGTGTCCTTACTAGCTAGGTTGTCGATAATGCGAATCGTAGAGAGCGGAATCTTCTAGTCGACCATGCCCTTATTAATGTTCTTAGGGATGTACTTACAGTATCTAATGCGAGAGGTAGTTATATTAACTTGCTCGTTCTTGTTACTAATAACCTGCTCTTTCTTCTTTTCCTATCGGCAGAAGTTATCGTATACAACGAACACTTGCTAGTAGATCGCTAATAAGATCGAGGCCTTTAGCTACTCCTCGGCGATCTTATCCTAAAGACTCTATAGGGCCTTAAAGCTAACGACGATGCCTAGCCGGTTAAGGACTAAAATAAGACGACTCTTAACGCCGCCGGTAATAAGTAGAAGACCAAGAGCGCTCGGCATCTAATTAGCACGGTTCCTAGCGATTAAGTAGACAGCGTTCGTAGTTAAGAGCACACTGCGCTTAGCGACCAAGTCGTATTTGTCCTTAACGCGCTCGATATAGTCGAGCTACTTGTAGCGAGCGTTTGGAAGTAGGTCGTCGGCGAGCAAGGTAGTCTAGATTAGCGCATACTCTTTTATTACACTACTAATGTCCGTAAGCTTTACCGGCTTTATGCTGTTCTCTAGGAGGTATCTACAACGCATAGGTTAGTTAAGGCTTAGCTAGGTAAGGTAAGGCATATCGCTTACTTCTCGAAGAATAGCTTGTTAATTAGCGACTTTAATTTAGACCGAAGCTCCTTCGTGCTCACAAGCTACTCTCGTATAAGGACGCCCTATAGATTAACAATCCGACGACGATAGGTTGCACTACCTAGCTCTCCGCACCACTTACGGATTATAGCCTCGAAACTACCTATACGAATCTTGCTAATCGCATCTATTATAACGTCGTACTTCTACCTAATTGTACGTCTCGGTGCGCGCTTACGCTACTACTATCCTAGGCCTAGTAGCTCTAGCTCTTCTTCCGTAGGATCCAAGTCCTTATTATCGACGTTCTCGTAGCGGGGATTAGCCTTAGGATCTTTAGCCGTCTCTCCGGCGAGCTCGTTATTACTAATATCTAGATCCTACTCGTTATAGTTTGGACGTACGAGCTATCTACGAGGGCGCTAGACTTAATTAGCTTGCTAGTCGTTAAGATAGGTACCTTCGATAATATCTAATAGGAGATTAGCGTCTATAGAGGATAGAGGACCGTCGCTAAACTATATAATCGATGCCGGGGATGCGCTTAATACGCTGTTCTCGATATAGGCGATACGCTATAATTAAGGACGATCCGGACGGTATCGGGTAGGTGTCGGACAGTTTCTATTCTAGTGTTAGAGGTTTTTGTTCTAGTGTTAGTAGAGGCTTTAGGGTGTTTGTCTACTAACGGTCGATTCTGGTTAATTCTAGGCGCAATTTTAACTACGTAAACAAGCCGACTTTACCGCTATGTTTACTAGACCTCTACGATTAACCTCGTCTATCCGAGTTATCGCTACGGCGTAGTTTAAGAAATAGTGTTATTACGTAGTATATAAACGTCCTTATCGCCCTAAAGCTTTTTAGACCCTTAGGCTCGAAAACTAATCCAGCGCTCCTATTAGCTTAAAATTTAGCGCGAAATCCTTATAGAGGTGCCGAAGCTAACCCGCGAAGCGGGTCGGCTAAGTTAGAACAAAAAGGAAGTTACACTAGAACAAAAAGGAAGTTATAGAACAAAAAGGAAATTACGCTAGAGCAATAACGACATACGGTAGAAGCTTTATTAAGAGTCCTTGGGTCTGAAACGGAGATAGCAAAAAGCTCTATCTTTAATTCCCTCCCCCTCTCTTCTCCCTCTATCGGGAATTACAATAGGGTATTAACTTTTAGTCGCTCGCGAGTGCTAATAATCTAGAACTTCGATAGCGCGCTTACGCGGCGTAATATGTTAGCTGCTACGGGGGTTCGCCTATACATTTTTCATAACTAAGCTTAAAACATTATTAGTATCGTATAGATAGCATAGAGTGTCCACTATAGCTCGTTAGCAATGTTACCTATACTATATGCGCGCAACGTACTATTTTAATTTGGAAATGTAAAGGACTTTTAACCCCTCTCTCTCCTTCTCTTCCTCCTCCGATCTATAATAACTATCGTAATTTTCTCTAACGCTAATAACTTGAGATACGGGAGGCTTATGTAGCGTTAAGCTTACTTCTAGTATATTAGCTACTACGGGAGTCTTCTTTAAGAATTGAAATGTCTGAGCTTAAGACGTTATGGAGTTCCGTAGTATTCCCGATGTCTTAATTTCTAGTAATTGCTTCTTATTAGCCCGAAGGGCCTATAATACTAGACTGGTTTTGGCCCCCACCTAGAATAATTAGCTTATAGCTAAAGTTGAAAATGTTGCCCTTACGTAACGTCTTACACGTAATCCTTTGCTAATTTTTGCTATACTCTACCGCCCGCCTAGTCGAATTGTTGTCTATAGTAACGGCAGCACTATAGACAAAAATTAATTCGGGTTACCGACTATAGATAAGAACTCGAGAAAAAAAGAGGCCGGGCGGGCTATAGACCCTTCTTACATCGACGCAGCTTTAGGTGCGCACCTCTAGGTATTCTTCTACGACCCGTAGGCGCTACGACTTCCGTTGCTACTGCGATAGCAAACCCGGCCGTAGAGTGCTACAGATTGCTGCAATATATAGGTAAAATCTCTACCCTAGTAGTGCGGATTGCTTCGGAGATCCTACGTAATTCCGCACTATCCTCGAGTTTTTGTTTATAGCGACGCGTCTACTATAACTAGAAATTGTATAATGCCTACATATTCTCTAAACACTATTTAAAGCGACCTTATAACGGACTATTGCCTCTCGCTTCCTTTCGTAACGCGGCTAGTAAGGAGTTCGCCGTCTATAACGAGTGCCGTACTGTTAGTGCCCGCGCCGTTAAGCGTCGCCGTGCTAATAATAGCTAGCTAGTGCCGGTTACGCGTTAAGACGGCTCGAGTCCGGACGACGAGTTAGCGTTTCTCTCTAGACTCGTAGCGGTATACCTGCGATTTCCGTCTATAGTAGCGCTAACACTATAGACAAAAATGTTCCCTATACTAATTAGAGTTTATAGGGAAACAATGCCTCCACACGCGCCGAGAGGTAGGCCTCTATAGCTAAACGCCGCGCTAGACTACCCCCTACTAGACGATATATTCCCGAACAACGCGATATCCTACCTCGACCGCCTCTACCGCTACTAGATCTACCGGAGGATAAGGACGCACGAGTTGCTAGGCTCGCTACTAAGTAGCTAGACGCGCTCCGTGTAGACCTCTATAAGAATGCATACAAGGTACTACGTATATATAACGAAGGCACCGATCTATGCAATCCAGCGATGTCGGATAAGGATTAGGAAAGAGTAGTAGCATAGATAAAGGACTTAGATACAAAGCAGACCCAGTTCTACACTCGTTGCAAGGAACGCTAGTTTGATATTAAGGTAGGCAATTACCGTTTATAGTGTAAACACTACTATAGACAGAAATTGACGCACTCGTAGCTCGATCGTGCTAGCATTTGCTAGCGCTATAAGACCGCCGATGTGCGTCCTAACGTGCCTCTTCTTATGTCCTCCGCTAACAATATAGACCCTAGGCCCGTCCCTACGTAGCTACTAGTATTAGAGGACATCGAGCAGTTGCTTATCGCTCCCGTGTATATTAGTATATATATAGTCCACGTCGATAGGGCCTAGTAGAGATACAAGGGACACGTTATAACCTTCGCTCGTAACGTGCCTAATGTAGTTACTAAGCTACTACGATTACCGGCTTAGTGCAATACTATCCTTATCCGCCCGGAGTAAGACGTAGAAGATCCGAATCGGGGGGAATTTATAGCCTAGTTCCGTAGATCGTTTACGGTAAACCGTTACAAAGTCCAGGTATTTCCGTCTATAGTGCGATCTACGCTATAACTAGAAACTAACATCCTTAGACCTAGCTCGAATATCTCTGCGACTATTACCCTAGGTATAAGGACATTACTATCGACTAGGCTGCACTCTAGTCTTTACCGGAAGATAGGACGGTTATAGAGGAGATTGCTACGGTATAGGTAGAAGACAATAGCATACTGCCCGAGGGCGAGGATAGTACTAATATTAAGGGTATTATAGAGGGTACCGCTATACTAAACATCCTCCCCGGTAAAACGGAGGCGGTGGATTTTCTTTAGGGTAAGTATTTCTGGGTAAGTATTTCTGTCCACAGTGCGATTGTTACTATAAACAGAAATTTAGGTCTAAAAACACGGACCAAGGAGTCTAATATTCTGCAGGCTTAAAGCCTAATCCTAAGCATTTTAGAGCCGCAATAGCATAGCTACGTCTATAGACCCTACGGTATTCGTAGTAGGACCGCACATCGTAGTAGGCCTATAAGGAACGGATCTTCTCGCTCGCATTCCTATGTCTCTTTCCTTAAGGGCTCGTAGATTAGGCCCTCCTACGGTTAAGGAAGGTGCTGCTATTAAGGTGGATCTAGCATCTCCTTCGATACGATAATAGCCGGTTCGCCCGTTACTAGCGCTTCCGCTATACGGTGTTTAACACATAGATGCGTAATATTAGTAGCAGCCGGTTACGCTGGATTATTAATCGCAAGGATAGCTACGCAATAACACTAGATAAACTGCGTAATTACCTCCGTGACGATATAGTTCCGGCGTAGCGCCTACTTAATCGCGTCGTGCGTAGTTCTACTAATATTAAGGGCATTCGGCTGTTCTAGAACAAAAGGCGATTGGAGCTAACATTATACATTTATGCTTTAGGTAAGCAATTTCCGTTTATAGCCCGCTTACTACTATAGACGGAAACGCTAATCCCGGCAGGCAAACCTGCCTTCTTCTTTACTTTTAGCGCAGCCGACATGCAATAGGACAGTCTATATCGACTATTCCCTAATTACGAGAGATGGAAGTATAGTACGGACGCTAAGCGGCTCGACATTAGACGCTAGAACCTCCGTAGTAATCCGCATATTGCAACCTAGCACTTCTATAACCGCTTTACGTCGTTCTTCGAACAGGTTATTTATGTCTATAGCGCGCTCTCTACTATAGACATAAATACTAACTCGTTTCGTAGGTCCTTAAGCCTAAGTTCGGCATCGTCGACTACTAGTTCCGGTACGAGTTTTAAGGCCGCGGCAGCACGTACGTCTATGGGTTCGCATAGTGCGATCCGCGTGTTATGCCGGAGGTATATAGTAACATCTAGGACGAGACGGAGCGCGCCGCGTTTACCGCCTTTTAGGATAAGCATATCGTTGCGGTTAACCCTTAGCTAGGTAGGGCTCGCGCCGGTATTAGCACTCGAGGTGTGTACAACACTACTACTAATAAGCTTACTAACACGCTCGAGGATCTATCGGACGTCGTAAATCGCGTGTAGTAGCACTCGTGCAATAGAAGCAAGGTAAGCATGTCTATCGTTCGTTACCTCTATTATACTACTACTACCGCCGCCGCTACGGGGTATTTGTACCCTCCCTTCTACCTCTCTTCCCTCTCTTTTTCTTCCTATACTAGCAGGGTAAGCGACTTTAGACGCATAGTAGCCGCTGCCGCTGCCTCCCTTCCTTCTTCTTCCTACACTAGCGGGGCGTAATTTCCTATCTATAGTGCGATCGCCGCTATAGATAGAAATTAGCCGCCCGTCTTAAAACACGGACTAAGGAGTCTAATATTTCATAGGGCTACTATTAACGCAGGGTGCGAGGCGCTCTACCTAATGCACTAACGAAGTATCGATTCCACTTCCCTCGCGCTATAGGCCCTATAACGACTAATCGTAACCGTAATCCCTACTACCCTCTGTTTAATGCTGCCTCGAACGACTGCATAATAAACGCGTACTACCTAACGGTAGCGCTAGCCTAGCGAGCAAATAGTAACATCTTACCCTACACGTCTACGAAGGCGGTAATTAACTACGTTAGCAAATACGCGACTAAGAACGAGCCTACGACGTTAACCTACTAGCAGATCGCCGGAAGCCTAGTACCGTTTCTAAACGAGAACCGGGTTCGTATTTCCGGCTATAGTGCTGTTTACGGTGTAGATAGTAATTGCTAACCCACCTATAGCCCGCGTTGTTACTAGCCGTTAAGACGATTAATCGGTTAATTACGGAAAGAGACTAGTTAGTATAGGAGGTTTTATATATCCTCTTCGGCTTGCCGTTGTTAATAGGCAGCCGTAAGGCTATTAGGCTAGACTGTTGCTCTAAGGATTAGCTTAGAACTTCGGTAGAGCTCGATAAGAGCGGTAAGGAGGTTTAGCGTAGCTAGACGCCTCTGGAAAAGTATAAGACAAGGCCTAATAGATATAAGAACACTAGCTTCTTCGAGTTCCTTACAACCTTTAAGTACCGGAAGGGCTAAAGCCCCCGTCCCCGGCCGAATGCTCCTAATCGCATACTTTGCTACTAGCTAAGGTATTTCCGTCTATAGTGCGATTTGCACTATAACTAAAAATTAACCGCCTATTTGCAGATATCTAGCCGGGCTAGATAGTCCGGACTACGAACACTTCTGCCGTATAAAAATTGTACTCTATTACCCCTTCCGGTTGTATTCTACGCTTCCGCACGACGGGCATGCTACGTAGGCGGACGCATATAGGTCTTGCCGTTAGTAGCACGAGGACTACCCCTTTAACTATATAGATAAGGTTCTCGAGGATCTAGACGAGGGTAATAAGTTTGAGCCTAGCAAACAACAACCCGTACCGAACGTCGGCGGCGGTATAGAGTTGCTCGCTAGGTAGACTATCTATCGAAATCCTACTACACGACGCGAGGATCCGAACAATCTTAGTAAGCGGACTAAAGATTAGCTATATAATTAGGACTTCTATGTTAGCACGTATTAGCGGCAGCAGCATCTAGACGCGGACTTGCTTCCTAGATAGGAGCTAGATATCTATTAATCGCGTTAGTAGGAGCGAGCGAAGGCTGCCTACCTAAAGTAGTCGGAGGTAGCCTTTTAATCCCCCGAGGTAGTTAATATGTTGTCTATGGAGCAGAGGCTAGTGTATAATAAGGTTATAAACTATTGTTAGTCCGCGCTCCGCGGTAGTACTCCGCCGGAACAGCTGCTATATAATGTGGACGGTCGGGCTAGTACTAGAAAGTCCTTCCTTATCTAAGCACTCTCGGCTTATTTGCAGGTACGCATTTGTGTCTATAGTAGGAACTATTACTATAGACACAAACCCCGCAGAGCTAACCGGACTAAGGAGTCTAACTGTCGCAGGTTTTGTTGCCTTATACGACTACCACGATCCTCCGCGCTATACCTACCGGCTCCGCTACCTACAATATTAATAGCAGCACCCTCCACTCGCTTTTCAAGCTACCTATTAACTAGCCCTTCGAAAAACTACTACCGGCCGCTACCGTAGATATATAGCTACGCCTCCGGGACTATAGGTACTTAATTATCGATAAAAAGAGCATAGTAAGCCTAGCAACACTGCATTAGGTTAATCTTCGATTAAAGCAGGCGTTCGTTAACAATAGGCTCTTTAGGGGGATTAGCATCCTACTCTTTAGTAACTTCTAGCAGCTCCCGCCGATTAACGATAAGGCTCTATTCTTTAACGTAACCAATCGACCGAAGGAGGCTAGCAGCGTGTCTATAGAGGATTTGCATAGCTTCTACAAGTATCGAGCGTTTACTAAGTTAGTCGAGTTGACCGTCTAGCAGCGCTAACGTACTAGTAGTAAGGACTTCGCTACCGCCCTCGAAGGGCTCCGTAACACTAAGGTTATATTAGAGCACTAGAGTACTTTATCTACTCGTTGCATAGTTCGTATCCCCGCAATTTCCGTTTATAGTGCATTAGCTACTATGGACAATAATCCTTACTGTACTTAGCGTGCTAAAATTTGACTAGTCTAACTTTAATTTCCGGCATCCTATCTACCGTTAATTCGATAATGCAATTCGCCTATATAGCACTAATGCAGATGCCGATGCATACAACCTCGCTCGTATACGTAATAGTAGTTAACCGGTCTTCTCGTGCCTCGCATCGAATAGTTATCCTGTCGCTGCTAAGGTGCTTGCCCCTAAGGCTAGCTACCTCGAGAACCGCGTTAATATAAGCATCGGTTGCAAGCTAATAATCCTCCAGAACTTGTGGACTAAGCGTAGTATCGTGAATAGTACGGAGTGCCGGCTCTACGATATTATATAGAAGGCTTAGACCTCACAACGGTGCGGTTAGGCTAGGTTAGGTTTTAGAAACCTAAGTTGGAATTTAGGTGCGGCTTTACTAGGTTCACCGCAAATTTTAGGATAACTAAAGAAAAACGGTTAACTAAAATTTTTATTAGGTTAACCGCATAGATTTTTAGGATTAACCTAAAGAAATAACCTAAACGACACAAAGTATAGTATACTAGGTTCGAGTTTCCGGTCGGATACTCTAAGACTATCCTTAATAAGGACGCCGGTCGTTAAACGAAAGACTATCTTCCGCATTAAAATCTTTACATGTTCGAATTTTTGCCTATAGGTGGGTCTATTTCGTTGCCGACTATATATACTAGCTATACGTTAAGTCCGTTAACTCCGAAGCCTATAAGTGCGACCGGCTAGGAGCCGGTAGTAATAACGTTATCCCGAGATCCCGGAATTCGCGCCGCCCTTAGCCTGAATTAGCGGCTCTAACAATTCGCTTCTAATACTATAAACTAAGATATCGAGATTTCGACGTAGGTAAAAGCTAATAGCTTTGACGACTATACCGCCGGCTATAGTACTGTCCTCGCACTACATATAGGACAACTCGCTAGCTAATTTCGATAAGATCCGGCTATTTTTGGAGGTCTGACTTATTAGACCCACTTTTTCTCGAGATCTCAAATTCTAACGTTATCTTTTAGTCCTTAGCGGCAGTCGCTATACCTCGACTTCCGAAACACAACAACATTACAACATCGTTAGTATTTAACGTCCGCTACTCCAAATCGAAGGCGCCGACTACTAAAGCCGGCTACACGCCTTAGTACGAGACAAGCTATATACTAAATCGCGACCGCGATATATAAACCACGAATTTTCACTCGGAATTAAATTTTTAGCTAATATTTATCTGTAATCTCGGCTATTAATAGTAGCTGGACCGATCGAACTTTAGCCGACTACACAAGCCGACTATATAAGCCGACTACATAAGGAAATGCCTAGTATTAGCAAGCGCAAAAAAGCAGCAAGACAACGAGCAGCTATATAGAAAGCTTCGCATTAGGCTACATCTGCCTCTACCTCGGCGATATAGTCCTCGTCGTCAGATCTAGACGTATTAGCTATAGCTACTACGCAGTTTCCGGTAGGCAACGACTCTCTACTTTCCGATCCTCCCTCTTCTCTACTAGCTTTAATAGCTATAGCGAAATCACTTTCTAGAGCGCCGAAGAGCAATAGCGATCTACTAGACTCTCTTCCCGGCTCCTAATCTATAGGCGATAGGCAGCCTAAGACTTAAGACAAACCCGAAGACTATGTAGGTACGCCGGTAAGTGCCGACTATAGCGGCCGACTATAGGAAGGGGATTAATTACTACTACTAAACACGGCCGATATACCCTATAAGCCCGTAAGCGAAGACGAAATAGCGTAGCGCATAAGTCGCGATAAGATTGTAAAGGAGCTACGGGAGGAATAGCTCAAAATCGACGACAATCACGAGCACATTAAGGTCTTCACAAATGTAATAACTAAGCTAGAGACGGCCTAGGAGCCGTATACCGACGGCGTTCATAGGTAGTTCTAGCGTTGGAATATATTAAATGCGAGTTCTATAGAGCCGGAGGGTTTCTGGGACTTCGCTATGCGCACTAGTTATATACATAATAGTCTACTAGACGTCGAGGACGTCGTAGCTGCCGACTACAACCGCTGGCTATAGCGCGATATTATACTACCCCCGACTCGCCCTATAGAGCAACCCTTCTTAAATCCACAATCTAAAGCAGCCTAGACGGCTCTTAAGACTTAACTCCGAACGCATGCCCTTAAATACGATGCGAAGGATCCTATAGGCTAATTGCCTAGGGAATGTATAGCTATTCTGGATTAGGGTAAGGAGCCGTAGCGTAGGGGTGCTCTATACTAGTAGCACCGCTATATTAGCGAGAAGCCGGAGGAGCGCAACTTCTGGACCTAGGTTCAAATATAGTGTAACATCTCTAATGGAATTACCGTAGCGGGTGCGAATGCCGGCTATAAACGCCGGCTATAGGGACGCGAGTCGATTAACTATACGCCTTATCTCTCCGGCCGATAGACCTTCTACGTAGACGGGAAGCCGGCTCGACCGACGCGTGAGTTTCTGGATAAGGTTATAAAGGATTTCACGAGGGAGCTAGATAGGGTCGATTATGCTTACGAACACCTACTAGTTTTTAAGAGGTGCCTTACGTATGCGAGAGAAGGTAATAATACCCTAGTTAACGGCGCTTAGTATTAGTACTTTCGATAGAAGGACGCGAAGAAGGCGATAGGCGGCCCGCCTATTAACTTCTAGCTCTAGGTTACTAGAGTCGCTAGCATCGACGAGATCTCGGAAGGTCTTAGGATGCTATACCTAAAGCCGATAGACCCGATCTAGGATCCTACCGACTACGAGGGCCGACTACCGGACGATATACGCGCTAAGGACCTTTAGCGCCTAGGAGGAAAGTACAGCTCTTAGAACCTCTTAGCCCTTAAGGGAGATCTTAGCCTATCCGAGAACGATCTAGTAAGACTCGTCGACATTCTCTAGGACGAGGCGGCAATCTATACGACTATATACGGAAGGGAAACTACCTCTCCTAGGATCCAGGTGCTACTAGACACCTTGCTCCACGTTCTTAATCTCCTAGAGGGCCTAGAACCTAACGTAAGCGAGAATGTTGCTGCTTAGCGTAGGGCGAACTAATAGGTTAAGAATTAGAAGGAGGAGAATTAGCGGCTCCTAAAGCTTAGCTTTAGAAAGGTTAACTTCTAGGTATAGTTCTTTAGTAGTAGAGGAATTACAGTGCTACCGACTACAACGCCGACTATATTAGATTCCGACCTCGCTATAGTCTCCTAGGCGCGATTTCGGGAGATTATAGTTATTATGCACGACGAGAAGGATAATTTCGACTACGTAGACAATTAACTTACCGATGTTATAGCCTACGAGGAGAAGACGAGGAACGGAGGCCCGGACTATATAGAGGGAGCGGAGTACTAGATATGTAAATAGGAGGAGGCGAACGCGGACATTAAAGACGATAAGCTCGCCCTTCCGGATAATAT
Organism: Zymoseptoria crescenta; assembly: GCA_026122155.1. Classification (NCBI taxonomy): domain Eukaryota; kingdom Fungi; phylum Ascomycota; class Dothideomycetes; order Mycosphaerellales; family Mycosphaerellaceae; genus Zymoseptoria; species Zymoseptoria crescenta. The sequence goes on from JALRMM010000467.1 coordinate 24,703, forward strand.
CTAGAATCTCTAGGACTACCTAATAGAGACAATTCCCCGCTCGATCGCGGGTAGTCTACTTATGCCGACTATACGGCCGGCTATAAGCGACGATAAAGGTTTAGATGCGGAACGCGCGGAAGTCCGTGTCGACTCTATAGGTCCCGCTAGACCGAAGACCCCTCCCCTAGTCGGCGCGCTATACGTAGGAGAGTCTAAATAGAGAAAGAGCTAGCGTAACGACGAGAAATCCGGGAAGCGTAAGTAGTAGCAACCGTTATCGCCGCTAGAGGTCGAAGATTAGGACGAAGATAGTAATAATAGTCCTATCTTATTAAGCGAACGCGAGGAAGATAGCGAGGAGGGCGACGACAACACTACTAAAAAGTAGCCTCGTAGGTCGACTAGAGGAAAATAGCTACGCCCGACGGTCGGAACGAAAGGCCCTAAGGGTAGTACCCGTACTAAGACAGGTAATGTAGCCGGCACTATAGCCGGCGCTTATCCTACTACCGGAGGTAAAGGCCTAGGGGTAGGGCTAGGGGGAAAGAAAAAGTCCGCGAAAGCGAAGCGGTAGGCGGTAAAGCAAACGGACATTAAGATGTCTAACAACAAGGACCTCTTTAAGAAGCCTACTAAAAGACTAGGCCCTATACAATTTAAGGGAAAGAAGAAGGCAAAGGCAGGAAGTAAGTACTATAGTCGGCGAATGTAGTCGGTAGATGCTAACGGTTATAGTTGCGGCCCTTAAGTAGATTAGGCACTACTAGAACGTCGACTCGACTAGGCTGCTCCTCCCGAGGGCACCTATGCGCCGGCTTATTAGGGAGCTAGCGTAGGATCTAGCGCCCCGGGGAATCGACCGTTAGTAGGTTAGCGCGCTAGATGCCCTCTATTAAGCTACGGAGGCCTTCCTTACCTAAGTGTTTAGTAGTAGGTTTACCTTTACGCATAACTAGAAGTACCGCTAATATAATATAGGCACTAACAACATCGCTATCTACTACGGTCGAGTTACGATCTTTTAAAAGGACATTTAGTTACTACGGCGGGTTTTAGTAGATTATAGCGTGTCGGGTTTCGCGGATACCGACTACCTCTAGTTTAAGGCTCTGGCTCCGTAAGACATCCTGCTCGGTTACTTTTTAATTACCCCTATATAACTATATAGCGTAGGAGCGATAGTCCTTACGAAATAGATCCGCTATGTAACTCCAAGTCCCTCCTCTATA
>JALRMM010000468.1:0-25897 GCA_026122155.1 Zymoseptoria crescenta
GCATCTGCCGAGAGCTTAAAGATAAGTTCGAGCTTACGGAGGAACTGTCGACTCTTAGTAACACTCTCTCCCTTAAAGTTCCTTAGCTCTTTTAATTTTGGACGTAAGGCTAGGCCCCTCGTAGGCGGTACTCCGGCGCTTAGTAGGCTAGACGTAGACTCGGGAGTCCCGACGCTATCCTAACTAAGCTATCGACGATAATGTTCGATAGAGTCCGCTGTAGCGATAGAGCTATTATCTCCTACTCCTAGAGTGCTTCCGTCCGGCGGTTCTACGGCGGCTATGCGACGCAACTCCTACACGCGGACGCGAGCGTTACGTAAGCGAAGCGCCGCCGAAAGCCTTGCCGCTTCCTAGTCCAGCTTATTAATCTCTATCTCCACATCGGGAACCGACATAGTCGATTAATTGGATAGTGCTACCGACCCTTGTCGTTCGCTTGTAGCCCGCTAAGGAGGAGCAGGTAGCTCGCCGGTAGGTATCTCGTCCACTATTAGGTTCTATAGACCGCGGGCTCTTAGAGAAGAATTAGAATTGTAAGAAGTATAAAGATATCGCAGTGTATAGAACGCCAGCTAGTAATTCCACTAGTAATGAAACTAATTCTTGCTGTTGTTAAGTTGCACATGCGTGCCTTATGATATACGACTGTGCGTTACGTGAGCGGCATTCGCCGCCACGCTCGGCGTCGTATTATCCACGTATCGTTAACGACCTTACCTAAGGTCCAGAGCTAGGCTATGCCTTAGCCTTCCTTAACATCGCTAGTCTGTCTCTTGTTTGTTTAAGCAGCACGCAGCGGCGCTTTAGGTCGCTAGTCTGTCTCTTGTTTAGTGTCTAGGTTAGACACTAGCTAGGGGAAGCTTATAGTAGGGAAAGTCGCACTAGTTACGTGTATCTAGTAGTGCTACCTTCGTCGCTGGGCAGCTAATAGACTTTATCCTCTATTATGCTACCCTTTTAGCACTTCGAAGGCACAATAGCACACAGCACTTGAATCTACCTCCTCGTTACCCCCCTATCTACCTTCCCTCTTCTTCTTTTTACATGTTTACCTTCTACAGCCCTCTTTTACCACACCTCCGGTGCATACTGCTGCTATCCGACGGGAGTTTGGAGTCTAAGTATACTCCCCCCTTACAATACTCCTCGGTACTAGAGCCTTCCCTATACGACTACCTAGTTTAATTAGTAACGGCGATAGCGATACTATAGTTCCTAGATCGGTCGTAGCTCTTAGTTAACAGCCCGAGATTGCTATAGCGCCGGTACTACTAGCCTAAATAGGGTAGCCGGCTACGCTATATTACTATAAACAAAGCTACGTTCGCGAGGTACTCGTCTAGCGATGCCCTTTAGCTTCGTTTAGTAAGAATGCAAACGAGGTATAACTAGCGTTCGTAGTTACGTTCGCGGAAGCGGCTAGTAGAGGTAGTAGAGCGCGTCGTAGGTTTAGACGGTTATAGTCCTCGTAGAAGTTATTATTATCTAGCTAGTATTAGGTATACGGTTAGCTAAGGACGGTATAGTTCGTACCCTAAATATAACGCTCTAATACTACTATAGTAGAAGAAGACGTAGTAGAAGTAGTATAGGTAAGGAGAGAGGGTAGATAAAGAAGCGAGCGAGATATAAAGGAAGAGGGTACTAAAAATCCTCGGTAAACCTTAGGAAGAGGTAGAACTCCTCTCCCCTAATAACTCCCCTAATAAGGGGGTACGAACGCCCTATAAATCGCGGCGAATATAGGGCTAGCCTAGGGTAGCTAGAGCTATAACCCTTCTAAGTAGTTCTAGACTTTATTAAAAACTCTAATATCGGACTACTCCTTCCTTTTAGGCCCTACGAACGCCCTACGAATAGCCGCGAGTAAGTATTATAACTAGGCGGTATACGTATAATATAAATCGACTAATTATGTAAAAATAACTGTATCTAATAAGAGGCCTAAGGACTCCTTTAATCCGTGTCTCCGCTATATAATAGAAGTACTAGGAAACTATAGCTCGTATTCGTAGCCGGTTCGAGGCCTATTTATAGACTTTTTCGTAGCTAAATGCCCTTCGAATGTTCCTAGCGTATACCCGCTAGCTATATAGACCCTTATAGAGGCCTTTCTTAACGTAGAGGGCACTACTATTATAGAAAGGAAGTAGTATTAGGGTAGCGGTAGGCGTATATATATACCCTAGGGAAGAGTAGCTCTACTATAGTAGCGCTAACGGCGTTATAGACGGCGGAGCTATCGGTAGGTACTTATTAGCACTATACTATCGGTACTATACTATCGGCGACGCTAGGTAACGCTAGGCGTATACTAGGCGTACGCTAGGCGTATACTAGTATAGAGCTATTAGCTAAGCTATCGGCTAAGCTAGCAGCGGAGCCTACGATAGAGGTATAAGAGGGTAGAGCCGGTAGAAGACACTCCCTTCTCTTCCTATATAAGGCCTACGCCTCTATAGTTTAACTTAGCGGCGTAGGTAACTAATACTATTAGCTATACTATCTAACGAGAAATTCGTCGAACTAACCTCTACCTCGAACTCCGCGACTCTCTCTACTATAATTCCTATCGATAGTACTACCGACGTCTAGTATATTACTCTAGAAGCGCCTTATAGTACTAGGAGTGCGGATCTATAGGTTATTAATATAGAGATCCGTCTATATATATTATATAGAGGGATCTTCGACGCCCGTTCGTAGGTAGTTTATAGGCCTATTCGCTAGTAGTAGAGCCTATAGAGAAGGTATAAGAGGGGTGGAGCCGGTATATAACGCTAACCTTTCTCTTAACGATAATAATCTCTTCGGAGGTAGTATAAACCTAGGTAGAGTCGATTTATTAGCGCTATAGACTTTAGTAATATCGATCTTTATCGGTACGTCTCCCTCTACCGTAACTACTCTCGATAATACTACCGGTATCTAGTATATTACTCTAGAAGCGGATTTATAGGTCGATAATATAGGGATTCGCCTATATATATTATAAGGGGGGATCTCCGATGCCCGTTCGTAGGTAGTTTATTAGCCTATTCGCTATATATTAGCTCCGTATAAATATAAACTAGACGCAACTTACCGCTACTTAAATAAGTATATTGTTTAGTAACTTTAGTCGGTAAGTTATAGAATTAAAGAGATAGGGGACCCCTATCCCGCTCGCGCCTATTCGTCTAGTATTCGCGATTATATACTCCTACCCGGACAATAACTTTCCCTCGGCTACTCTAGCCGTACTCCTTATTATTAATATTAATATCCCCTCCGTTTATCCGCTTACTATATACTCGGAGGACCCCCCTACTATAGTAACGATTATCGAGTAGAGCTAACTACTAAGCCTATTAGTACGACTAGCGGATATTAAGGACTTCCGCGACTAGATTACTATACGTATTACCGATAGCTCTTCGTAGTTAGCGGTTCGATAGGACTTACTTAACCTCTATAGTATTAATGTCCCTAAACGGACCTTCTAAAGGTTACTAAAGAAGTAGGATATTAAGTATCCCTTTAACTATCTAGCCGTAAAGGATATAGTTATATTACGATACTATATTACCTACATATTCTATATCCTTCGACTAAGTAATGCGTATACCGCTTATTCATTAGAGGACGATAGGTTTATTATCGGTCCGAAACGTATAAAGAAGATCTAAGCGAAGATAGGCTTATATAAGAAAGTTAGCGCCGCTAACTATAAAGCTATAGAAGAGGCGATTCGAACGGTCCTTTACGAGGAGCTAGACGGTAGCGATGTTAAGGACCTTAGTCGACGAATGTTATGCGAGTATATAAGGAATAAGTATACTATCGTCGGCCGAGATAGGGTATATAAGATCCTATAGGAGCTAAATCTAGAGGGCGTACACTATAGAACGTTTAGGTCGAAGACGTACCGTAGAGCTATTATTCTACTAGGACCGAACTATATATAGTTAATAGACGTATACTATAAGCTAGAGTACTTCGGCTTCTAGGTCTATAGCTATACGGACGCCTTCGCTCGCTATATTATATAGATATACGTTAGCATTACCGGAAGAACGTAGGTCTCCGTATAGAAGTAGTACGTTAAGACGGTAGATAAGGGGAAGGTAATATAAGTACGATCCCCTCGCGAATATACTACGACTACGAGCTAACGTTTCCCTAGTCTACGTATACTTTAGAGCGATCGTAGTAGAGAGACTCGCTATACGGTAGATGCTTATCTAACGCTCCGGCGGTAACTATATAATAGAGACGAGGTAGATATAGGCCCGCGCGATCGATAAAGGGCTATAAACTAATCTCGTAACGCTAGGAAATCTCCTTTAACAAGTGCTTTCGATATAGTACTAGTAAGATAAACTAACGTATTAAGTCTTAGTAGCGTTAATAGACGGTAAGTACTACTCGTTAGCGCTAGTTCTTTATAGAGCTATACCTATAAGGGCTATATATTAAGAAGAACAAGTACGATCGAATCGCTATACTATTCGTGTATATGCTAATTATAAGGACGGTAATCCTTAACTTCGTATACCTTTAGAATACGTATTATATCCGCTTAGATAAGAGGCGTCCGTAGGTTATAAGTAGTATGCCGTCGACAATATACTCTAACCTAAGGCTATTTAGCTTCGAAGAGATAGGGATTCGTATACTAGGAGAGCTCCTTAAGCTAATAAAGAGGGACCTTAAAGGTACGTTCGTACCTATTTATAGACTACTCGTATTAGAAGTAGCTTAGGAAAGTTCGTAGGCTAGAACCGAAAAATAAGAGAGCTTAGTAGGTAACAACTCGATTCGATAGAGAGAGGAATAGACTAGAGAGGTCTCGCCTATCTATATATGTTCCTTTATATACTAGTAGAGGGCCCTTAGTCGCCGGTAGAGGCCTAAAGGCTATCTATACGGGTGTAGAGGTCCCTCTATTATTAGTGCGAGCTCTTCTATTATTTCCTACGCCGGGTTGTTCTAGGTAGCGAAAGATAAGGGTAGAAAGGGCTAGGCTAGTAGCTATTAGTAAGGGCTTCCTTATATTGCCCCCCTCCTCCCTTCGCGGCTATCCTTAGTCGTATTCCGCATTATATAGCCGTATATGCTCGGTGTCCCGATTTGGAAGAAAAAGTAGGTTCTTATATATACCTAGTGTCCCGATTTAGAAGAAAAAGGTAGGTCTACCTTTTTTTAAGTCTTTAGTTTCGGCCCTCTTTTTTAACTTTCTCTTCTATAAACCTACCTAAAGTAAGTAGCCTTAAGGGGTAGTAGAATAGTCCAGATTAGCGCTAGATTAGCTAACCTTCGGTCTAGATTACTATAATGTCGCACGCTCTAAGCTATTTACGTAAGAAGTACGAGTAGTCGGTCCTAGCTAGTAAGTATAACGCTAATCCGTACTCTTCCTACCTATTAGCGGTTAAGGAAGGCTAGGACCTCTCTAAGATCTACCAGCTATCTAAGATTAAGCCTCTAGACGGTATTACGGCTAAGTACGTAGGTTGCCTATATAATAAGAACGTAGACTATCTCTAGGTAGGTCCTCCCTACCCTATTCTAGCTCGTTCTAACTCTCTCCTAGATGCCTCTAGATTCCGAGAACGCCTAGAAGGCTATTAATGCCGATATTAAGACTACCTATAACCGTAACCGTACTCCTACGAAGGTAGAGAACCTACGTAACCGTATCTTATACTATACTAGTACTATAGAGGCGTAAGTTATCCGTTCTAGCCTATTCTAGACTAGCCTACTAATAGACTAGGTCTCTAGGAAGTTAGATAGTAGCTTCCGTAGTAAGGATAGTCTCTCGTAGCACCCTAGAACGTCGACTTAGGAGGAGACGAGGTAGAAGGTAGTAAAGTAGGACCGTTCGGCTAAGGCTATACTTAACCGGGCTATAGGTATCCCTAAATAGTGCATTCTAGGACGAGCTAACATATTCCGTAGACCTCTAGCGATACCCCCTCTAAGAAGCGTCGCCTTATCGACATATCTAAGGGAGGTAAGTCCGATAAGGCGCGTACTAACGCGGCTAAGAGCTATCTAATCGCTATAAGTACTACCTTAGAGATTATAAATTAGGCTATGTTAAGGAAGGGCACTAAGTTAGGTAAGCTATATAAGTTAGCGTTCCTAACTATAGCTAAGGACTATAGTAAGGTGGAAGATAGCGATAATAACTCCGATTAAGCTAGAATAGTCTAGAAAGGGTAATTAAGGGGAGTTAGCGCCTAGGTATAATATATAACGCTACTAAGATACTTAGTAGGGCCCTTTAGAGTTAAATAGTGTAGAACAGGTCTTTTCGGGCTATCTTAGTCTAGAATAAAGCTACCCGCGTAGTGAAAATGTCCCTATATTCTCTCGATTCCTTTTAGAAACCCCTAAGTCCTTTAGGATTTCGAGATTTTCCTACGCCGGCCTCGTAGCTCCTTCTAGCCTATTCTACGCCTATAAGCCTATATTATAGCCTTACTAATATTTACTACGGGCTCCTAGGAGTTCTCTATATCTTCGTAGCCCTTCTACTTAATAAGGTACTCGCGATTATTTAGGTAGTCTACGCGTTTCTATAGTATATAATCGACTCCGTACTTAACGCCCTTACCTACATCGTAACGTATTATTCCCTACTATTCTCGGCTAGAATAGTTCGGAACGGACCTCTTAAGTAGGGAGACGTAGAAGGTCGGGTAGATCTTAAGCGAGTCTAGGAGGTCGAGCGTATATACTATCTTATTTACGATCGCCTTAATCTTATAAGGGCCGATATACTTATAATCGAGCTTTAGCAACGGTCGGAGCGACTTAATATTACGAGTACTTAGGTAGACCTTGTCCCCTACCCTAAAGGAGATGTCCTTTCTTCCTTTATTAGCCTATCGAGCTATATCCCTCTTCGATCGGGCTAGTCGGGAGTAGAGTCTCTTCTAGTTAAACATAACCTAGTCCGCGAGCTATACTACCTAGGGTGCCTCTCCTTCCTCCTAGCGCATTCTAGGCTAGTAGTATCTCCGCGGGTCCCTCGCGGTATTAGCCTAGAAGGGAGTAACCCTAGTCGTAGTATAACGGCTATCGTTATAGGCGAATTCGGTAGTAGAAAGTAGTAGGGCCTAGTCGTCCTATTTATAGTTATAGTACGTACGTAGGTACTACTCGAGAGTCTAGTTCTATCTCTCTATCTACCTATTAGTTTATAGGTAGAAGGCGGTACTTAGTTTACGACGTACCCTAAGGTAGTAGTAGAACGTACTCTAAAACTTAGAGGTTAAGATTAGGCCTCGATCCGAAGTAATAGAGGCCGGGGGTCCGTATAGGCGGATTACCTCTCTTATTAGGGTCTTAGTAAGTTCCGCTACTATTATTATCTTCCGGTAAGGGACATAATAGGCTATCTTAGTACATCTATTAACGATAACTAGTATACTATCGTAGGATTGCCCTAGAAGCCTACTCTTAGGTAGATCCGTTATAAAGTCGAGCGTAATATCGGCCTATAGTATTAGGGAGGGAGGCTTAGGATATAGAAGGCCGTAAGGTTTATGCCGGCGGGGCTTAGCCCTATTATAGGCCTAGTAGGTGCGGACGTAATCCTTTATATACTAGCGCATCTTAGGCTAGTAGAAACCGCGCTATAGTAGTTCTAAAGTCTAAGCGAAACCGAAATAGCTAGCGAGGGGGTTGTCGTAACATTCCTATAGGAGGTAGAGCCTTATTGCCCCTCTAGAGACGTAGGCCTTCTAGTCTATATAGGTAACCCTATTCTTAACGTACTACCTAGCGGCCTAGGGGGTAGGAGTACTTAGTACCTTCTTAGCGAGTACTTTCTAGAACGTCTTATCCTTACTTAGGTCGTCCTTAAGGTTACCCTAGAGAGTACTAGGCCGCGTCGTAGCTCCTATATACCGGACTAGGCTATTCTATCCCGTCCTAGTAGAGAAAACCTCGTAGAATAGCCTTACGCTCGAGTCTATCTCCTCCTCGGTTACCTATTAGCTAGAGTAGGATTCGTCCGTAAGGCCGGGGCGCCGACTAAGAGCGTCGGCTATATCGTTAACTATCCCCTAGGCGGTAGGTAGTCCTAAAATTAATCTAGGAGAGCTACTCCGCCTACCTAACCTACCTCCTCGTTAATAACTTAGTCGTAGCGAGGGTTTATAGGTTCGTATAGTCGGTTAGTAGCTCTATCTAGTACTATACCCCCTTAAGGTAGTAGCGGAAGTGTTTAAAGGAGTTAACGATAACTAGAAGTTCGGTATCTTCCGTCCTATAGTTTCTTTCTATAGTAATTATTTTCTAGGAGAAGTATAATATCGGAAACTACTATAACTTACCCCCTTCCTCGTAGGACTAGGATAAGATCTCTAAGATTACCTCGCCTAAGGCGTCGGTCTCTATCCTATAGGGTAGTACTAGGTTATAATAGCGTAGGCTAGGCGCTTCTAAGAATTTCTACTATAGGTCGTTAAAAGCCTTAAGCGCCTTTTTATTAAGCTAGAGCGGTACGCGTTCCTTCCTTCTTTAAGCGTTCTTTACCTCCCTCTTCCCTTCGGTATATCTATTTAAGGGGGTAGAGAGGCGCGAGAACCCGCGGATAAAGTGCTAATAGTAGTTAGCGAAGCTAATAAAGACCTGGATATTATAGACGGAGGAGGGTACTAGCTACTCCTAGACCGACCTAACCCTTTCTAGGTTAATCTCGAGGCTATTACGGGCAATTACGTACCTAAGGTAGTCTACCTAATCCTTATAGAACTCGTACTTACTTAGATTAGCGTATAGTTTATACTAGTAGAGGCGCTCTAGTACTTATCGTACGTAGTCCTTATATTCCTCGAGCGTTTCGGAGAAGATTAGGATATCGTCGAGGTAGACGACGTAGAAGATATTAATTAGCCCGACTAGTACGCTATTAATAAAGTTCTAGAAGATAGCCGGGGCGTTATAGAGCCCGAAAGGTATAACTATATATTCGAAATAGCCGTATCTAGTCCGGAATACTATCTTCTACTTATTACTATTACGTATATAAACGCGATAGTATACGTAGCGTAGGTCTATCTTAGTAAAGTACCTAGCGCCGGATAGCTAGTCTAGGGACTCTCCGATTAGGAGTAGTCTACCCCTATTTCTTACTATAATAGCGTTAAGCCCCTAATAGTCTACGTAGAGGTATAGAGTACTATCCTTCTTATAGGCGAAGAGTATTAGGGCGTCTACTAAGGAGATAGAGCACCGGATAAAGCCGTTTACTAGGTATTCGGATAGCTAATAGCGTATAGCCTCTATCTTAGCCTCCGAGAGGGTATATATCGGGCTAAAAGGAATCTTAGCGCTATCTACTAGGTTAATCCGGAGGTCGTAGGGCCTATATAGGGCGAGCTCGCTCGCGAGCTCCTCTAAGAAGATATTCTTAAAATTAGAGTAGGCTTAAGAGATACCTTCGCTTCCTAGAATAGTCCTTTCTAAGACGTTCTAGATCGATATAGTATAGAGGGTAGTATTTATACCCCCAAGGCATTCCTAGTAGAACCTTTCTAGCTCTACTATTACTATAGCTAGGCGCTTTAGCGGCTTCTTCCTCTAGGAGACCTTCTTAGAGGAGAAATTAATACTCGGGTTATATCTTTCTAGCTAGGGTATTCCTAAGACTACCTAAAAGCTATAGATATATCCTATTCTAAAGGTATCGACGTACCCTCGGAGCTTCCCTAAGTATATAGAGGGACTGCCCGTTTAGGGTCTTATACCGAGTCGCTATAGGGGGCTCCTAAACGGCCTACTCTATATCGCGGGTAAGGAGGTAGTCGTAGAAGTTATCCTAGGCGCTGCTATCTATTAGTCCCTTAACCTTCCTAGCCTTCCCTAGACTATTTAGGGTTAGGTTAACTTATATTAGGCGCCCCTACTAGGTGCTATACTATCCCGGACCGGACTAGCGTCGCTACTCTTTACTATAGAGGACCTAGCCTACCTAAAGAGTAGCGTCTACTTAGGGGGCGTCCCTTTTTCCTAGTTCTTCTAGAGAGAGGGGTTTAGGTAGTTACGCCTAATATAGCTAACCTACTAGCATCCGTAGTAGGTCGCCTTAGATAGGCCCTTCTAGTCTAATCTATCGTTAGACCTATTCTTCTTAGGCTTAGGCGGGTTCGAGGCGTTACTAGACTACTTCCTCCTACCCCTATTACTACGTTTAGAACTAGAGGTCTCCCTTACCTTCTACTTCTCGGCCTTATTAATCCTATACGTCTTATTAACTCTCTCCTCTATCTCTACTAGGCTTACTAGCGGAGTAGGGTAGTTAGAGAGGATCCTTCTAAACGTAAGGGGTAGAGCCGAGTAGAGATTAAGGACCTTTCGATTATCGCTACCCTTATCTAACTCCTTCTAGAGGATCTTTAACCCCTTTAGGAGTTTATCGGGGGCGCGGGTTCCTAGTAAAGCCTTCTTTAGCTATTTATAGGCCTTCTCGCAGCGTTCCGCTTTAGTACTTATATAGTTAAGTATAACCTATTTTATTATAGCTTAAGTTAGCGCTCCCTAGTAGCTATTACTATCTATATAGCGCTCCTAGTAATCCTACTAGAGCTTTCCTATATAGTCGATAGCGTAATCGACCTTACGATCCTCTCGATTAGTAAAGTTCTAGTATCTTCAGAACGTATATTCTAGCGCCTAGACCTAATCCTTATAATTAGCCCGGGTCTTACCCTCGAAGACTAGAGGTTCCTTTAACTTAAGTAAACTATCCCTTATCTTATTAGAAGGGTCGATTCCTATAAAGAGCTTAGTAAGAGTCTCCTATCGGGGGTTTATTAGGTCGCCTCCTATTACTTTAGACTAGAGTTCCTTTATCCTACGCTAGAGTTCTATAAACTTATAGGTAGTACGGGTAGTCTAGTTAAAACGTTCTCGCTCTACGCGAGACTCCTACGTAGAGGAGCTATCCGTTAGGGAAACCGGCTAGCTAGTAGGTTCTAGGCCTTACTAGCCCGAGGTAGCCTTAGTAGATAGGTTGGGGAGCGAGTCGGTACCCGGTTAGTATAGAGTAGTATCGGATAAGGACTTATCCTATCTTCGCGAAGATTTAGGTGCTATATTAAGCTGTTTCGGTACCGTTATATAGCTTGTTTAATCGAATCGCGTATTAGAAGTAGCTTAGGAATGTTCGTAGGCTAGAACCGAAAAATAAGAGAGCTTAGTAGGTAACGACTCGATTCGATAGAAAGAGGAATAGACTAGAGAGGTCTCGCCTATCTATATATGTTCCTTTATATACTAGTAGAGGGCCCTTAGTCGCCGGTAGAGGCCTAAAGGCTATCTATACGGGTGTAGAGGTCCCTCTATTATTAGTGCGAGCTCTTCTATTATTTCCTACGCCGGGTTGTTCTAGGTAGCGAAAGATAAGGGTAGAAAGGGCTAGGATAGTAGCTATTAGTAAGGGCTTCCTTATAACTCGCGAGCTATTAAACCCTATTGTCCGCTCTACTCTATCCTTACTCTAAGTTCGTCGAACTAAGGACTCGGAGTAGATAGTAGGCCTAGAGTTACTTAACGACTATGTTTACTAAGTATTCGTAGCCTATTCGCACTTACTAGCCCTACCTTCTATCCTAACTCGAACTCTAAGTCTAGTACTAACTATAATAAAATAGGCTTCTAGCTTAACGAGTATCTTCTACTAGCGACTATAGAGTAGTACGAGCGGACGCTATAGCGTTAAGGCTTCGACATACTAGTCTCTAGTAAGGTAATAGATCGAGATAAGTATCGTATCTATCTACGGGTATATATAACCCTTCGTACTGCTATTCGTAAGCTGTTTCGTATATATAGTACGGATATACTAGCCGAATCGCCGAAACTATATACTACTAAGCACTAGAGACCTAATCCGAACAACGATTACGTATATAGAGAAGCTAACGAGCGGGTATTTAATAGACTAGAGCTAGAGCGATATAAGGAGCCTATCGGCATTAATACTATAGAGTAAGGCGATAGTAGAGAGTAGGCTAATAAGGAGGAGTTTGCTAACGATCTACTATATTAGTTTACTAATAAGCGACCGGAGTATATTAAAGGCCGTCGCGATAATAGTTTCCTTATAGACGTAATAGTAGTAGTTTACTAGTATCGCTAGTAGTACGGCGAAGGCTATATATAGAAGCCTAGCAATATACTGTTTAGTAAGTCTTAATACACGAATATATAAGATAACTTATTAAATTACTCTAGCTACGTTACGAGTACTATTTATAGTACTATAAAGTTAAATACGGACTAAGGAGTCTAATAATAGATAGTTTAGAGAGTCTCGGAGGCACGAATATATAGCGAATAGGTACGAATATACGACTTAACTTCTTCTATTTACTATACTATAAGCCGCTATCGTACGACTAATACTACTACTACTATACTATACTACTACTAGAAGAAAGGATTATCGAAGCCCTCGAATAGTAGACTACGAATAAGAGGAGTCGGCTCTTAGCTAGAGGCCGCTAACTTACTTAACTCTATTAATAGTAGCGTATCCGCGATGCGCGCTTAGCTAAAGGCTAACCTAAATACCTAGCGTTTTATATCGTCTACCTTATAGGTAGACTATAGTAGCTATCGCTTATATAGCGTAAGCTACGAACGTACCTCCTCCTTAAACAACGTAAAGGCTATAAAGATGTCGCCTAATTAAGAGACGTACTTTATATTATCGGTCTCGAGCTTACGGATCCGCCTATCGAGTATAGTATTTATAGTCTAGGACTCCGTAAGGCTCGCTTCGGCTACTATAAGGTAGTCTTCGAGCGAGGTAGCTAGAGAGATAGTATTATAAATATCGTAGCCCTTTAGAGTATTAATTAGCGCGAGTATATAACGAATAGATAGCGAACGTATACTTACCGTCTTATCCTAGTAGTAGTAGTAGGCGTAAGCCTCCTTTCTACTATTAGCCTAGACGTAGTAAGCCTTACTATTCTTCTCGCGAGAGTACCTATAAGCGTAGATATTAGCGAATATATAACGAATAAGTAGTGAATATAAAAGCTAAGCTTATATCTTATATATAGCCTTCGCTAGCTTACCCTAATCCGTCTCGAGTATATAACTAGTAGTATTACGCTTCTTTAAGTAGGCGCTATATATAATAATTAGTAGATGTAGTAGTAAAAGGTAGGCTCTATACTTATATAGCGTTCTTCTTCTACTTCTTTTTATCCTCTATAGAGGGATCGATAGTAGCGGTAGTAAGGTAGGTAGCCTATTTTTAGGAATTATAGCTATAGTATTTATTTACGGCCTCCGGCCTACGATATATATCTAACGATTAGTACTACGAGCGTACTATAAGTAGCTAAAAGATTACTTACTCGGGGAGTTTTATAGAGTTCGAGTAGGTAGAAGAGATAGGACTTTAACGATTAGTATAGTAAACGTATAGTAAGTAGTAAGCTAAGTACTTATAAAGTAGTTTCTATTACATCGAGAAGACTAGAAAGTCGTTAGTAGTATATATATAAAGGCTAAAGGTATTACTTATAAAGTAGCCTCTATTATAGTAGTAACGATAGTATTAATAAGGAGGTCGGCGATAGTAATAGTAAGGTTAGAGACGGCGGTCGTAATAATAGTAGAATAAGGATATATAAGTACTATTAAGTAGCATAATCGTGCGGATAGCGTAGCGTAGCGTATAATAGTAGTAGTAGTAATCGAAGGAAGCGATTCGTAAAGTCTTTTAAGGACGTATAGTTAAGAGGTTAATAATAATAAGTAAATACCGCATTTAGCCTATAATTTACTCGTGGACATTAAGTCCTTAGGTATAAGCTTGCTATTACCCTAGGCACGGGATTTTTCCCTAAAGTCGAGAGATATAGAGAACAACGATTGTATATAGAAAGACTACTGTCGTAAGACAGCCGTCCTATATAGTCATAGACTCCTATAGAACGTAAATAGAACAAACAAACAAACAAACAAACTCGCGGACAACTTACGAACGTACCTCGAATAGTCTACGAGCGTATAGCGAAGTAGAGTTAATAATAGGAAAGAAGCTATTATATTATAAGCCTCGTAATTTAGTTATAAGCATTACTTTACTTATAATATATACGCCGGCTACGCTAGTACGGCTTCCACCTTAGAATTATTGTTTTCCTACTTTAAGACTAATATTTTTTATATAAGACTGGAAACATCCAATCGCTAGCAATTCGTGGTGCGTTCGGATAACCGGCTGTCTTGAAAATTGAAGTGATGTCGAGTGAGATTTCGGCTAAAAGCTAAATTTTAGAAGTTGGCGGGGTGGGCCATTTGGCGCTCCGTCTGATCCCACCTGTAATGCTCCGCGGACCTTTTCCCCAATCTCCCAGTTCCCCGGCGACATCGACTACCAGACCGATCTCGCTCAGTCTGTTGTCATCGCACAGATTCACACTGCGGAGTCAAACATCGATAGCGGAGGCACTCTGCGAAGTTTCCGCGTTTGATCGATGTTGTTCGAGCTGGCCGTAGGGAGGTTGTTAGTGAAGTTCGTCAACGTTGGACCTCGAGCAACGGATCGTGGCATGGGTCATCACCGTAATAGCGATGGCGATTGCGGTAATGGCGATGGCCACGTAGGTCGACATTCTGTCCGTGCATGGCTTTCAGCTCCAGGTGCTGGCCAGGAAAGACTCGGTCGTCTCTGTCAAGCTCGTTGCAAAGGTTCATAAGCGGCAGTGAGGTCAGCGATCACATGCAGCTCTACGTCGAGTGCGAATTGTGGCGTCGGGAGCTTCTTGAGTGCGAAGCCGTGAACATGGCAAAGTCCAGGTCGGTCGGAGCTTCGAGCTTTAGATCGGGCAGACAGCGCCGCACGAGCCGCAGGTCTTTCCGCTGGAGACCGCAGCATTGCACTCTGGGCATGATGGATGCATGATGCAGGTTGATTGCTTTGAACGTTGCTCGATATAGTAGTCTGGTTCGAGTTGTCCGGAGGTGACCTTCAGGGTTATCTCTCTCCCTAGCGGCCCTCTAGAGGCTGGACACTTGAGCAGCCCGAATGAAGCCTTGCATGCACAAATTGCACGTGCGTTTCATAGAGACTCTTACGAAGTCACCAAGCGGCGGGAGGAGTGTGACGTGAGCCGCTTAGATAGCTGGTGATGTGGTGGGTAGGTGCCGGTAGAGCACTTGAATAAACGCCCTGTCCTTCCGCTTATGTCTACTCCTTCTTCATATTAACGCCGCCATATGGTGTTAATAAGATTACTTGAAGGCGGACACAACATCGAGCAACCCGATCGCGAGGCTAGGAAGAGCTCGCTCAAGCAGCCGAGGAGCTCTCTGCTTGCTGTCGGGTTAGCGTAGCTGAACATTGCTTCATCAGGGTAGTTAGATTCGCAGACAGTGTCGTCCCTGCGGACAACTCCAGATGCTGCTTCGCGTGTTCCAGACTTGTCGGCGTGGAGTTCTTACCGTTCGTTCACCAGTGATTGCGTCGATCAACAATGCACCGAAAGACGTTTTCGAAGAGAAGTATGCATATCGCGGGCTTCCCCGGACGTGCGGGAAAAAGGTGCTGTCTCCTTCAGCGTCGTGAAACAAATCATGTCATTGCGCTGGGAATGCAGCAGTATCAACCAGCAAGACGTCTTCCAGCGATCCATCACTTTTCGTCGTGTCAGCCCAGTCTCCGAGCTCGGCATCCACAAGAACCGACGCCGTCCCGTCCGCTGACTCCGTGAGATTCCCGAGAAGGACTGCAAACCTGAGCCAGCTCGATGGTCCGCAGTCGGTGACCAGAGCTGAGATTATCGGTGTTCGGGCTGAATGGGAACATCGACGATGGGCCGAGCAAAGATATCATGGTCGATGGGCGGCCTTCCTGACGATGTTGCTTGACCAGGTTTTTTTTTGATATACAGGGTGCTCGACCAGAGGTCTCACACTCCTCGCATCCCGCCGAGATATGTGAGCTCCCAGGCTCATATATCCCTGGTAGCAAGCAGTCCTTGATGTTCCTGTCATGCAAAGACGGGCATTTCGGTAGGGAGATTGATCTCGCCGGCGAGTCTGCGAAATGTGGTGGTTTGCCGTGGACGTAGTCGTAGATCGGGTCGCGAGCGCCGCCGCCGAGGAACTGAAGGTGGTAACATTCCCATAAACAGTGCAAATTCGGTTGCTTTTCGTGCAGTTGCCCGTACATGAAATCAAGCCCTGGGCCACAACACCGAGAGCATCAACCCAACGTAGAATGGCCTGCGCATTCCGGGATGAGCACGATACATGACTGACCCGACTTCAGGCATTCCACACGTCTTCCACACCTCTCGGATGGTGTTCAAACGACACGAAAAATGGGACTGCACCGCGGAAATCCTGATCCCTCCAGCCATTTGGAACATCAGCACATGAGCCACAACCGTCAAAAGCGGTGAGTCGTAATCTGTCCAAGAACTGCTCGTCCGGTAATTGTGGCCGTTGTTGCACCTGGAAACCGACTCCATCATTCCTTTCGTCGACAAGCAAATTCGGAAAAGCTGTCAAGTCTCTCTCTCTCTGGTGACAATTGCTCCAATTCGCTAGCACGACAACTCTCGAGTGGAGGACCGCCTCGAGCATGGCGTCTCTGTCCCCTCAATCCCTTCCGCGGCCTCGCCAATCGGTCGACCAGTGCAGGAAAGTTTGCGCAGGATATGTGCGGGCAAATCCATCGAAAAGGTAATGGAGGTGGAATGGCTCGGCGTAGATATCGTAACATCTTGCGGCGGTGCGGAAAGTTGTATCATCACATGCCGCACCTTCAGCTTGCCTGCCAACATGCTCGAAGCGTATTCAATTTCCCGCCACAGTTTCCAGGTCACTCCAACCCACCATGGCCTTTCACTTCCACCATCATGCTCTGGGTATTGTGCATCTGACCAGCTTGGTTTTCTTGCCACAGCACCTTCGAGCCACACTCTTTATACTCGCTTCATGCTCTTTGCTTGTACATTCACCGGCCCAATTGAACCGAGCCAAAACTTTTCCTGAATGTGTCGTGCCTGCGCTGCGCTGCGCTGCGACTACGTAAGAGTCCTGCGATGAGGCTGCTGGCATGTCGATCGATGCCTCGGTTCGAGCCCTCTCCTCTCTTGTAGCGTTCGGCGCTCCATTCCTCGCTGTTGGTCGTTGGTCGAAAGCGGTTCATGGCCTGTTCGCCGAAACTGTGATTGTTCCCTTGCTCTTCTCCCGTGACGAGACTGTTGTTGAGGATGATGCTTTCTTCATTGAATTTCACGCTGCCTATCGTGCCATATCCTCTGCGTCGGGTACATCGTCTTCGAGATACCTTTCCTCTTCATCATCCTCCTCATCCATAACATCATCGTGGGTATCCGGCACATCCACATCCAAATCCATCTCCTCTTCCCCATTTTCCTTCCTCCTCAGCAGCAGCAGCACCCAGCCGAGCCGCTTCAACCGCCCTCCTTGCCTCCAAATCCGCCACCCCTCCCCTCCCTCCGTAATAGCGAGCGGAGTCTTCGACACACCGGGCGGTCGAATCCACGTAGCGCCGTGATTTCTAACTGAAGACTTCCGGGCTGCGATGGCGACTTGTTCGGCGAGGAAGTGCGCGAGGGTGGAGGTGCCGTGGTGGGCGCATTTGGCTTCGTCTCGGGTGTGGGAACCTCGGCGCATTATCGTTGTGGAGGAAACTGTGACAATTCGTTGTCGCGTCGCACAAAGGGATCTGAGTGCGGATTCGTTGCATGCGCCTCGTCATCGCTGCCCTCGTTGTCGGCCATCCTCCCGAGATTGCGTCGCATGGGAATGAGGCTCGTGTATACTTTCAGCTGAACAGTCGCGTCGCTGCGTTGATGTTGTTGCTGTGCTGGTGGTGGCAGCAACGAGGGGGTCACCAAGTACGTGTGATGGGCAAGTTTTGAACAACTCGCCTCACCGTCACTGTTGTTGAGCCTCACCGTCGCTGTTGTTGAGCCTCACTGTCGCTGTTGTCGAGCCTCCACCCTCGCTGTTGGCCATCCTTCGAAGCTCTGAAGCCTCCTCGCACTATTGCTGTCCAGTCTGTCGGCGCCATCGTGCGGATTTCTGTGGAGAACGTTGGTGATGTTGTTGTTGTGTCGGCGGCAACGCTGAGACGTTCGTGATGGAGTCGAAACGTGGTCACAAGGAGGCACGAGACCGGACTGAATAATGGAGGAAGGCGGTGCCGAGGACGTCGGCGGAGGTGGGCGGCGCGGCGAAGGATCGGGTGAGGAGATGGTCAGAGGCGGATGGAGGTAGGTGTCGTCGAGGAGCTCTACGGTCAACGAAGAAGATGGCTGGTGAGACGGGCCTGGGCGTGTTGCCAGCAGTCCCTACTCAGTAAGGTGGAGGTGGTGCGTAGATGGCTGTATTGAATACTCACAAACCAAGCCGGTCACATCTGCGTTAGTCAGACCTGCGTCACCTGCAGACGATTTGATCCGAGCATATGTCGGACAATTTGCACACTTCCCCCTGATCAACCTCGCAAAGCAGTCATAACGGGACGAGAAGAAGTCCAAGAGTCGGTTATGTCCGACTGTTGTCACCTCGACCCTCTTGTATGCTATCCGAGTCCATCAACCAATCCCGACTCTATACCATCACATCACCCTCCTCCTCGGTGGCCACCATGACTCGGCGGCGAGGAGAGAATGCGGCGGCGGAAGTTCGGTGGGTCGAACAGTCGAGATTCGTGGCATGGCGGACATGCTTGGCATGATTGTGCGTGCCAGAGGATGGATGCTCATGACGAATGGAAGTGTGTGAGAATCTTGATACCTGAGGCAAACCGGGCATGTCTCGGTCTCGGTATCGGGTAATGTCATTCTAGAACTCCTCTGCCCTCCACTGTCTTTCTCGACATGACATGGACATTGATGAAGCCCTCGGACTGCAACACACCACACCACACCTGGGCTCATCGATGCAATGCGTCGAGTTCCGACCTCTTTCCGGGCTCCCTCTCCCACGGCATCTCACCCTGCCAACTCCCGGGCACCCACATTGCTCCCGATTCTGGACCCCTGGGCTGTGAAGAGCAGCAATGCTGTCCCTGAAGAGCAGCAATGCTGTCGCTGAGACACTCAACACACAACATCATGATTGTCATGAATACCGCATCTCACCTACCAATCATGTCTCCCTCCCCCTCGCTCATCACCGCAACTCTCCTTTTTCCATCGCTCAAATCGACTCCGGCTCGACGACGGCAACATCTCACCCATCTTTCACCACGCCGTTCCGGGAATCATGTCGACACCGTCGTGTCCGTCGTGTCCGTCCTTGCCCGAAGACGATGACATCCTCCATCACCTCTCAATGCTGGAGTCGAAATGTCTACCAATCGAATCCCCTCTGAACCCCACCTCTCTCGTCCTCGCACATCTCCTCCATCCGTATCGCATCCGCTGTATCTGCTGCAACGGCGACCGCTTCCGGTACTCCAAGACCCCACCTTCCTTCAAATTCGTCAAAGCCATGGCCAAGCTGGACATTCGCCGCCTCGGGGCCATGTCGCAGCGGAGACTCCTCAAATATCTTTACCCCATCGTGAGGGACTGGATGTGCAGAAAATGCTATCGCGCGGAGATGACGGGCTGGAAAAGGAAGAGAATCGCATTGGAGTGGGCACGCGAGACGAGGGGCATCGTCACTATGCTCGTGAGAAGGGAGGATCTCCAAACCGGCCGGCCACGACTTCAACACCACCATCCGATCGATCTCACCCGATCACCACCACCACCGTCGTCGGATCATCATCACCAAGAAGAAACCTGCATGATCTGCACCGAGTCCGTCTCCTCCTCCTCCGCGTCGAGCGAGAAGAAGGTGTGCTTCCAGTGCAACAACGTCGTCCACCGGGAGTGCTTCAATCGATATCGCGACTTCGAGGACTTGAATCAAGAGGCCACGCCAACTACGGAGCATTCGCTCCTCCACCTTCCCTGCATCTACTGTCGATGCATTGTGCTTTCTGTGCCGCGCAGTCCGGCGGGGATGGCGAGTTGGATAGACAGACGGAAAGCCGCCGAGCGTGCGGACTTGGAGTTTGCGAGCTCGTTGGCGGATGAGGAGGAGGGAGGCGGAGCCGATGATGGAGAGGAGGGAGGCGGAGACGATGATGGAGAGCTGTAGGTAGTGTATGATCCGGAGGTCGAGCTCGATGAACTGGCTCTTCGGGAAGAGAGCGCGTGTAGAATTTCGTATGGGGCATCAAAACACCTCACGATCATGGGTGGGGTTGGGAGGGTTTGGTTTCACGGAGGCGGGCTTGCCTGGATGCTAGCTTGTTGAAGCATTTTTTGTTGGACGGTCCTTGCCAGACGACTATATCTCGCGATATGCCCTCCCTGTATCATTGCTCGCTTGTTGTTGACTCTTCTCTTCTCCATCTACAATCCTCAACCTCCCTGGGAACCACAAGGCATGACGGAAGCTCCCTCTCCCCGCGGCGGAAGTCCTCCTTCCACTCGGCGGGTGATGCACGTAACGTCCACGGGAATCCTGGTGGAAGGCAATGACTGCCTGGATTCTGCACCCCAGAAACTGGAACTGCGGTTTTGGGGGACTCGTAGTCTCAGATGCTCAGACCACCTCGCGTATCAGGCCAATCAGGTGCAAGCACCTGGCCCTACTCTGGGTGGTCTGAGGGCCCAACCTAACTTTTTTGGTAATAGAGGGTTAGCTTTGTATATAAATCACACCAACATAGAGGGTTAGCATCTGAACGCGTCTAAACGACTAATAGTAACGATAGTATTACTAGGTACGAAATCTGAAAATCCATAACGGTTATCTAAAGTAGATTAACGTGCTCTATAACCTCCTACTATCTGTTTTGTCGTAACGCGTTAGTTAATAGAGGAGTAGGCTTTCGCGTATCCCTAGTCTAAACGACGCGTTTATATAGCGAGACGGTAATACCTACTCCTCCTTTAGTTTCTAACTAATGCTAACTAAATTTAGTTGTCCGTATAGCCTATAGCCTACTCTCCAACTTGACCGTTCTCGTTTTCCAGATACCGCGTCGCGGTACCTATACTTCCCTTACGAAGTCGTACCTAAACACCTCTTTCGCGATAAGTACCTCGAGCAGTTTTACTACTAGCGAGTCCGGATAAGTTGCTAATACCTTAGGTAAGGTAACTAATAAGGAGGATCGATCGGATAGGTCGTTTTCGCGTATATAAATTGCTACTTTTACTAGCCTACCTAAGCGTATTCTAGCGGGTATCGACGATAATAACGATAATAGCGATAGCCTATCTAACGTACTAAGTAACTTCGATAATAGCGATAACATCTAGGGTAGCTTACAAAACCCTATTAAGCCGTTAGCACTAGATCTCGCCCTTTAGACGGTACTACGTAGGGGTAGTATAAAAATCTATTTTATACGGCGGGTAGGATAGCTAGAGAAGATAGTGTTAGCACTAACTAAAGATATACTAGTTAACTAGGACGACTCGTCCGTTAGCCTACTACTAGAGCGGGTATTCTAGTCGGCATAGAGGGATGCTATTAGTCTAGAAGCTATTAATGCCGCTTAGGTTAGGGCCCCTAACGAATGCTATATACCCTCTATCTCTCTACCTACTAATATGCTAAAGTAGCTAATCGTAATAGCGCGCCGCCGGGCGTTCGATAAGGTATACGGCTAGATTAACCGTACTGTTAAAAGGCCTATGCTTCTAGATAGGAGTGTAGCTACAACTCCGGCCGAGTAGGTAGATATAACCGAGCGCGCGGTCCGCCTAATATATCCGTACTATACTCGAAAGCTATAGGTACTCGTACTACGGTATCTACTCTTCGAAAAGAAAGACCTCGTCTAGATCGCGGCTACCTTAGCTAGGAAGAGTCTAGTATATTAGTTATAGGCGCTAATCCGGAAGAAGATGTCGATCCTAGTGCTTCCGCTTAATTAGATTAGGAAGGAGTAGCTCGAGAAAATCGAGAGTCTAATAGGAATACCGTTAGTATTAAACTCGAATACTAAGGTAGAACTTACCGAGAAGTAGTAGAAGTTGCTATACTCTAGAAAGTGTATACATCTAATACTATCTCCCGAGATAGCGATGTAGTCGTGGTTTACGAAGCTAATAGTTAAACCGGCCGTATAGTAATAGCTCGGACTATTCGTATTAGACGAATTCTATCTAGTCTACTAATAGGGGATAGAGGGTAGAGGCTTCCGGAAGGAATATAGTCGCCTAAAGAATCTTCGGGCTACCCTAACTAATCGCGTACGCTTCTTCGGTTATTCGGCGACCCTCGAGCCGGATACCCTTGTTAAGTATTAGATAGCCTCTAGCTTTTAAATAGACGTAGTAGTTATGTAGGATCCGATTAACTAACCCGAGATATCTATACGATATTATGCTATTCTAGATAGCATACTCGGGAATTATAAGACGCTTCGATACCTAACTAATAACCTCGCTAGAGTAGATAGCGTACCGAACCCCTAGTCGATCGAGAAAATAGTAGTGTTTATTAATAGTTAATTAGGCATTTATACCGCGGTGTCTAGTCTCCGATCTTATCTATATAGCTAGTTCTCTAGGAGCCTAACGATTAATTAGATATATGCTATAGTAAGGACTTACTATAGTAGGATAGCTAGACGAACGTAGGCTAATATAATTAAAGAGTTTTAGAAACCGGACTCCAAGATTCGGATCCTATTCGCAACTAAGGCGCTTAGCTTAGGTATCGACCTACCTAATATTAAACGGGTCGTTTAGTATCGTCTCCCACTAAATACTAGTATACGGACTATTATATAGCGGGCCGGGCGCGCTATACGTAATAGTAGGCGTTAGGGTTTAGGAACGTTTACTTTCCTTTATAACTAGTAGATAGTAGGACCCTATTCGCCGGTCTAACCGAACTAGACTCGGGTCGTCCCTAATAGATTTCTAGACGTAGAGTAAGATAAAGACGCTAATAATCGTACCGGTATACTATCTAACGCCGGTTTAGATATCGATAAGCCGGTATATATCGGATTACCGTTAGCGACTAAGAAGAAGAAGAGGGCGAAGTAGAGTCCTTAGTAGAAGCGCGATAATATAAACTACTCTTTATAGGAGTTTATAAACGCGGGACGCGAGGCGGGGAGTCCCGTTATCTATCGTCGTATCGCGGCTCTAAAACTATTCGTAGAGGCACCTTCTAAAGCGCGTATCCGCGAGGACTACTACGATATCTATAACCCGGATATAGCGCTACCTATTAATCGCTTTTCTAAATAGGTGGAGTCCTCTACTAACACTACTACTACCTAGGCTAGACGCCTATATAAGAAGATACTCTACGATAGTCTAACTAAGTAGGAGCCTAGCGCAGCCAAGTTATACTATAAGTACGTACTGTTCCCTAGAGTAGCCGGCTCGCTTCTACCTTAGACGGTAATCGCGTATCTTATATCTATTTTCGGAGTGCCGAAGGGGACTACCGGTATATAGGCTTATTAGGTTAAGTTAGCATACTCTACTATAGACTTTAGGCCGTCTCTAAAGCTTATATATATACTAGTCGAGTAGTTGTCTATATTGCTTAAGCTAGCGTAATCCGTCGAGGCCTAGCGGTTATAGGAGGATTAGGAACGCGTAGGGAGGGAGCGGATTCGTTAATAGAAGCGCTATCTAAGCGTTAAGTTGTCGGCAAGTCCTAAGCGATCCCCTACGTCCGCTTCGGATAGTACGAGGGCTACTAGTTTACTAGACTACGATCTTACTACCTAGTCTATCTATAGTCCTAGTATCGGTCTAGTACGAGAGCCTTCCCCTCTAGTCGGTAAGCCGCCTATTCCCGTCCCTAAACGCCTAAAGGTAATACTAGTGTAGTCTAGTAGAGTAGTTCTCCCTCTTAGCTATGTATCTAGCTCTTCTACCCGCCTTCCTACTCCTCTACCTAGAGCGTATACCGGCGGTTCTACTACGAAGTAGATAACTACGCCTAAAGCATCTATTAGTAGTACTCGTATGGGTGCTCGTCGTTTTAGTACGGTATTAGATCTAAATTAGATTCGAACGGTTGGACGTTAGTCTACTTCTCTAGCGCTAGTAGTAGTATCGCCTAAACTAATAGTCGTAATAACGTCGCGTAGTCGGGCGCGGGTAGTAAATACGGTACTATAGAAGTATCGGCTAGGTTAGTAGTTAGGTATCGATAGTATAGATAAGGAGGAGGTCGCTCGGTTAATAAGATAGACTATTTTACTAAGGATTTCAGATTTAGCGTATAATAATAGCCCCTACTCGATCTTAATAATACCTTATTATACGTTTATACTAGTATATTAATATTATATAGATATCTACTATAATGGAAACCTCGAGCCTAGTCGTACGGAAAGGCCGTTAGCTTCGTAAACGTAAGGTACCTAAACCGATGCCTCTAGTTCGAACGCCGTCTTAGTCGATATCGAATGCTAGCGAGTCTAGATCGAATTAGAGCCGAAATACTAGCGCCCGAGGAGGACCGAGAAACCGTTATAGTAAAGGTAAGACGAAGAGAGAGAAGGTCGACCTTCTACTAGCCTAGATAAAAGAGTAGGGGATAACGTTAAGAGACTTTATCGAGCTATATATCTCTTATAAGAAAGGTACCTCTTCGTCTAATTAAGTAGAGACGGCCGCTACTAGAACGAAGAGGTTAGCTAGTCTATTATAGAAGGACTAGATATATAGTAGGGTAGTTAAGCATATACCTCCTAGTAAGTAGATAAACGCGGAAACGGTATATAGCGAGTTGGAGTTATTATAGGAGCGTTAGGTAAGGAGGTCTAGTATATACCCGGTAACATACTTACGTCTTTAGGAGTTTGGCTAGTAGGACAAAAAAATGCCCGCGGAAGACTTAGACTATAAGGGCGCGGTTCGGTCGATAGGAGAGTACGTCCCGTCTATATAGGCGCTCTTTAAGGGTATATTAGGACTACTACGGAAGGCGGTCCTAGATAATTATATACTTAGACGCGTAGGTCTTATCGCTAGCCTACTCGGACGAACTAAACATCTACGATATTATAGTTAGTTCCCTAATTAGATAGGACTATACTTTTAGAGTTAAGGCGTAAAGCGGCGAGTAATCGTAGTGTTGTCTAGAATAGGTGTCTATACGTCTCCGAAGAGTATATATCGTTGTAATCGACAACTATATTCCCTAGTAAAAGACCGGATTACCGACTTCGGGCGAGATTATTATATATATAGTATCTACGATAATCTGGACATATACTATAAGACTAGGGAGTATAGGCATAACCGCGAGGATAAACTAAAGCATATTACGACCGGTATAGTACTTAAAAGCATCGAGGTACTACTATCTAGTTTAAAGCGAGAGTACTTTCGCGAGGATAAGGATCTTTAGCTCGTAGATATACTCGAAGGCGACGGTAATCGATACGACACTGTTTAGAAATAAATATTGCGTAACCTTATCGCCTCGGCTATCGTTAGACTATACCCGGATACGGTTACTTAGTATTTAGGTACTATTACCCCTACGGAGGATGTTCCTCTACGTCGCGAGAATCGGACTAGAATATCTAGTATTAACTACGGCACTAGTAGGGAGACCGCTACGGGTAGAGGGCATAAAAACAAGAAGATCGACTGGGATAATATTACTAGCTTCCCTACGTTTCCTACACTTAATCGACTAAAGGGATAGAAAAGCGTAACGTATACCCTAAATCTTATATTCGAGCACGAAGGGACGACTAAAGGCACGTATGCCGTAATTAAGAACATACTTAAGCGATAACTCGGATACCGAGATATATATAACGAATTCCTATAGTAGTAGGAAGCATAGTCCCCGGGGGCTAGTATAGTCGCGGTCGAGACTCGTACTCCTACCG
>JALRMM010000469.1:0-25680 GCA_026122155.1 Zymoseptoria crescenta
GGCGCGAGCGAGGCACTCGGCGACATGTGTTTTACGCGAGGCGGGTAAGGCGGGCGAGGCGAGCGAGGCGCTCGCTAGCCTCGCGTTTTGGATTTTCGTGACGTAGCTACCTAGTTAGCTTTAAAGGATATAATATGTTCCGAATCTAGATTCCAAGCCTAGATAGGATTATTAGGACGAGAGACGTTGTCTTTAACGAGAAGTTGAAGTACGAAGGACTCTACGACTTTAACCTAAGTATAGTAATACTAGTGAACCTGGCCGTAAACGTTAAACTAGACTTCGGGGTAGAAGATTACTAGTTTCAGGACCTATCGGACGCGTTAGTGTTAACCTACTAAGCCGAATAAGGAGAAGACATCGAAATCCTAGATATATTTAAACGAGGGGCCCCGGAACCTAAAATCCGTAATTAAGCCGCTCTAGGAGTAGCTATAGAAGATAATTAGGAATACAAAATTCCGTACGACCGAGAAACGGAGATAAGGAAAGACACTATCGAAACCTTTATTATTAACCGAGGTATTAAAGAGAGCGTTAAGGACGCTATTATAGAATACGGATAAAAACGGAGTTATAAACACGTCGATCCGGACGATTAATATAACGATCTAACGCTATCGACTTAGCGGTAGAAGATAATTAACTCGAGACCTATTAGACCCTTTAAGGCCGAAGACTAGATCCTCCCTAAGATGTCCTTATTCGATATAAGGGGCACTTTCTCGGTCTACGCTACTATAGCTAAGGTATACGCTATCTCGTTAATAAAAACGATTATAGAAGAAAAAGCCTCGGCAAATATAGTACTAGTCCTTATCGGAGACATCCCGCTGGAACCTAAGCGTTAGAAGAACCTTAACGGACATAAGTTCGAAGTTTAGTTTAAAGAGGCAGCGTCTATTAAATTTTAGAAAGCCCTTAATACTAGAACGTTCTATTAGGTGCCTAAAACGGAAGTAGGAAACTACTCTATTATACCGTTAACGTAGGTATTTAAGTATAAGTCCGACTCGAAAGGGCACTTAGAGAAGTTTAAAGCTTACATTTACGTACGCGGAGATTTGTAGTCGATAGAGCTAGATACGTATATAGCAACACTCGTAGTAAGGCTATTTAGGCTATTAATAGCAATTATAGCCTACTTCGACCTCGAAACGATATAGATAGACGCCGTTAACGCTTTCCTTAACTCGGAGTTACTAACGCCGATATTTCTCTAACTACCGGACGGCTTCTAGATAAAAGGGCAATTACTAAAGTACGTTCGCGCCTTATACGGCTTTAAGGAGTCTCCGGCACTATAGTAGGGAGATCTTAGTAAAGGAGTTAAAGAACTTAGACTAAAACAAATCGTCGATTATCTCTACTTAGACGGTAAGGTTATAATCTTCTTCTTTATTAATAATATTATATTAGCATTTTATCGTAGAAACAAAGATTACGCCGAGATAATCTAGAAAAAACTTATAGCCAAATACGAGATAAGGATAATAGGGCCGATCGATTACTTTTATAGTATTAAGATCGTCCGGAATAGAGAGATAAGAGATACATAGCTTAACTAGGACACGTACATTAAGAAGGTAGCACTTAGATACAACATCTTAGTTAACGAGAAGAAGACGGATACACTACTTCCGTACAACTTTAACTAAGAGCCTACGAAGGAGAAAGCTAAACCCTATATAATTAAGGAGATATAGAGCAAGGTCGGCTCGATTAACTTCGCCGTAACGTATATACGGCCGGATATAGCTTTTATAGTGTCGTTGCTATTACGCTATCTAGTTAATCCGGCCGAGCATTACCTAAAGGCGGCAGATTATTACATTAGATACCTATAAGAGAGTTCGAACTTAAGCCTAAATTACGGGAAAGACGATAATAGGTTAATATACTTGTCCTAACCCCTAGATTTCTTCGGAGTATTAGACGTATCCTTCGCTAACGATATAGAGACGCGAAGGAGCTTAGAGGGTATAGTATTCTTCCTTTTTAGAGGGATTATAGACTAGAAAGCAATAAAGTAGACGTACGTTACGAAATCGTCGACTAAGTTAGAACTTTATACGCTTAGCTACGCTAGAACGGAGCTTTTATAGTAGGAAAGAGTTTTTAAAGCTATCGATCTCAACCTAAACTCTAAGGGTAGGCTTTTATACGACAACAAGTAGACGATACGAATCGTTACGGCAAATAGCTAAAAGCTAGATACGAAGATAAGGTACGTCGATATTCAACAATACTAGCTACGCGAACGCTACTAGTTAGGTAATTTAGATGTTAAATAGGTAGAAACAACCTTAATGCCGGCAGATAGTATAATAAAATTACTTAGTACCTAACGGCATCGCGCCTTTTAGGACTAGCTCCGTATAAAGATTATACCGGATCTAGGGGGTAGGGAAGGCGCTATTACCTAAAACTAACCTAATCTCGGGGGTAAAGGTAGAACAGCTACCTAGCTACCCTTACTTTAGCAAAGAAACGAGGCGACGGCGTTAGGAGCATTATACGCTATTACGATATGCCTTAGATTATTACGTTTACTACCTCTAATAGGTAGTCTAGGACGAATATATATAGGGAAACATAGGAAAAAACAACGTATCCTCCCTTTTTAAGACGAATTTACTTTACTTTTTACGCTAATCTGAATTCAGAAGCGACTTTTAGCTTAAAAAGCTATTATAAGCCTATCCGGCGCATATCTAAGTAGCCTACGAGGACATCTAAGCACTAGTCTATACTTAATTTTCAAGATTAAAACACTTTACTTCTACTACTCTCTTTTCTTCTTTAACTACCTTATTAAGCTATTATAGAGGTGTTAACTTAGTAGCTATATTAGCCTTATCTCGAGAAGAGAGATACGCGGCGCGCAACGCTATAAACAAGCCGGAGAACGAGTCTAAGCTTTAGTAGCTAGACCTAAGCACTATAATTACGACCGCGTACGAAGAATCTAAGCCTTAGTAGCTAGATTCAAACTTTAACGAGGAGTCTAAGCCTAAGTAGCTAGGCCCAAATACTACGATAAAGCGTACTCGCTCGGACTCTCCTTAATAGTTAACCTTAAGTTAGAAAACAGGACTATTACTATAGCGCTACGATAAACTATCCGAGGCAACCGTAGTACTTACTCGAGCTCTTTAGGGAACATAGCCTCTATATAGCAACCTATATAAGACATAGGAGACGGTTACTTTATTAACTCTATTCCGCGATCTACGAGTAGTAAACACTATATACCTTTAACATCCTAAAGAAGACGAAGCCGTCTAGCAAAACTTAGAGAACAACGGATCTAAACAATAGATTAAAGAAGAAGAAGATAATAAAACGCCGACCGCGAAAATCGTTAAGCGGATAAAGAAGCGAACTCTATAACCTCTAACGACCCTATAAAAGGGATTAAGTCGAAAATCTTAAGGAAAATTGTTAGCCCGGAAAGAGAAGAGAGAGACTACTCGTCCTAAACAACTAGTTCCTACTTAAGACGTCCTTTAGGACCTGGCCTAAGAGTACCTTAACGGGATAAACAAGGACGGAAGATATTTAAAGCTAGTAGCATCTAAAGACGAGACTTTCGTAAATAGTAAGATTAAGGAGGAGCCTACTAATAGAAAGAAAGATCGCGACGATAGAGAAAATAAGCAAAAGCCTAAGAGGCAATTAGGGTCGATTCTCTAAATAATTGCAAAAGGGATAGTCCGCCTAAGGGAGTTTAAGCCGCTATACTTAGCTAAGCTCCACCCTTTAGCGCCGTTCGTAGTAAACACACCGTATATCGACGTGCTTATATACTTCGAGAGAATCTACGACGACGTTAATAAGTCGATTACGATATACTATCTAGGACTCTACTAGCTATTAAGTAACTTAGAGAAGTGCATCGTTCGACGCGACCTAAAAACCGGGTACGAGTAAGGATTAGGGTATAAGCCTATCGAAAGAATAAATCTATACGACGTAGTTAACGTGTTAAAGGTATATACTCGTACCTACGGAACTCTAACCTAGGATAATAAAGAGGTAGAGGAAGAGCTATATAACGTTACCTTAGACATTAAGACGATAAGGAAATTAGTAGCTAAGTATAATAAGCGTAAGGTTGCGCGTAAGGATAGAGAAGAACGTAGACTTAAAGTAGAAGCTATACTAGCTTAAATTAAGGCCGAGGAAGAAGGAGAGGTAGTACTAGCTACGCCGGTTCTAACTCTAAAGCCGAAATTAGCCTGTAAGCCTAAAGTAAAGAAGCCCGTAGTGTTATCCTATCTCTAAATTAGAAAAGATAGATTTGTACCGAAAGCAAAGTTAATAGCTTAAACTTTACTAAGACTAGTCGCTCCTACCGACTAAGAATACTACGAGATACTTATCGAAGTAGCTTAAGTCGTACGTCCTTTATAGTTAAAGAAGAGAGGGCCTTAACTTACTACTAAGGAAGTAGTAAAGAGGACGAGACTTAAATTCGAAGAAGTAGCCGTAAAGGTGCTAAAGAAGATAGGAAGATCTTAGAAGCTATTTAAGGAAGATAGTATAGACGAGGAGTAGAGGTCGCTTAGAATAACATAAGCGGACCTCGGGGGTATGTTAATATACTAGCGTATTTTAGGTGGAATTACCTAAAAGTACAGATTACGCTTTTAATGCGTATATTAGACGATTAGGGGGTTCTAGACCTAGGAACTATTACGGACTAACTGCGGAAACAGAGAGTTAAGGTTCAGACCCCTTTTAGTATTTGGAATTACAACCTCTATATAGTTAGCAGGTTAGATAACCGTCACAAAATCATGGTTTTTCTCAATCTACAAGTTCACCCCTGCATTGCACTACTATACTGACAGAACTTCTTCTTCCATTGTGCAGGCAGCAGTCGGCTCATGCCAGCATGATCTTCCCGTGGCGGCCGTGCTAGGCATCAAGGCTCGCCGAATGCATGATTTGGTTTCTTCGGGTCTTGATCATCTTGGGCAGGATTGGTTCATCAACGCACTGCGCTTGAAAAGCCCGCTGTCGAAGGCTGGCATAACGCAACATCTTCAGCAAAGCTTGGTCACCGCAATTCGCTCGGTCCCCGAAGAGTGACCAGCACTTTGGAACTGGCGCTTGCGAGCCTCCTGACCTTCAAGCGACGTCAGGGTACTTCGACGGGTGTATACATGTCGCCAAGTCCAGGAGTCTTTACTTCGCGTGCCAGGTGACGTGCGTGGGATGGGCTTCTTTGTAGTTGCTCGGCACCTTGGCCATGACCGCATGTCTGCGAGGACGCTGTTCTATGGTCCTTCCCCATCGACGTTGCTGCATTGCTGTCTGGTGACAGGTATGAAAGCTGACGTCCCGAGCACGAGCGATTGGGAGTTCGTGAGGTGGTGGTGTAGGACATCTTGAGCGACCGGCCAGGGCTGCAACGGGATGGCAGAGAACCGTGGTGTGGATACTAACCTGCTCAACCGCAACTTACTTTCGCTCTTCAAACGATGCCAGCACAGATGCAACCTCATGGAGTTCGGCACCGTGGTGCATCTCGAGGTACTGCTGCTGGAACACAGCACTGACAACGAGCTTTTTGTCGCGGTGGCGAACCTTCCAGCATACTGCGGCAACGCTCCGCACCTGCAGTTCCATCTGCCGGACCAGCTCGAGCGATCGCACGCTCACAAGAAGGCCTCGGGGTCCCGGTACTTTTCATAGGTATAGAGTCCACGGCGCCGGATCCGAAGCTGTAATGTGTGCAGATCTATCAGAGCAGATATTTTGCCACAGGCGGAATGAGGCCAGTCCTATAGTTCCGAGCCAGCTCGCTGCCCGGCCGCCGTCGCATGTCAGCCGCCGTGCCGTGGCTCCATGATGGAGGAATGTCAAAGCCGTCGCTGGTATTCACTCGGTCGCTGTGGGTGTCACGCGCTGTTAGATGAGCTATGATGCACTGCAAAGATCAAGTCAATGATGGAAAGACGCCTCGTGATGCGGGTCCGAAATGAAAAGAGAAGCAATCAGAGACTGGAGGCCTGCCTCCGTTTCAGTCGCTCCACCTTCCGAGTCTTCAAGCCACGTGACTTCGTCTGTATACAACATCACTTCCTCAACTGTTGGTGACTTCCTTTTCACCACAACCACTTCCACAACCGTCTTAGCTCTGTCTCTTATAGGTATAGGGCTGGCGCCGAAATTATAGGCGTGCAAAATTAGAAAAAGTGGGGCGAGACTCCGAAGGAGGCACGGTGATATCCAGCGGGCTGAACTGGAGACAGCTGGAGGCGTCATGAATTCAATGGCTGAGTTAGATGGTGCCTCAGGCATCAATGAACACCAAATCTCATCCTCCTGACCTTCACTCCTAGCTACACCCGACAGTTCAGCCTATTCCGCGCAAGAATGCAGTCCTCTCGGGAGATCGAACAGTTGGGGGATCGTTTCCTGATATCAGGCGCA
The DNA here is from genome assembly GCA_026122155.1 of Zymoseptoria crescenta. Lineage (NCBI taxonomy): Eukaryota > Fungi > Ascomycota > Dothideomycetes > Mycosphaerellales > Mycosphaerellaceae > Zymoseptoria > Zymoseptoria crescenta. Next base: position 6,445 of record JALRMM010000469.1, read on the forward strand.
TCCTGCCCGCTTGAAAGACGCCCTCGAACAAAAGCTCCAGTACACTGGGGCGTGATTTCCAACGGAGTGTGAACATCACATTTGTCCGCGATATGCGCATGGGAGTAGTGGCCGAGAAGATTGACTTGCAACAAAACGTGGATACAACAACAACGCTTCGACCATTGAAACCTGGATGACTGCTTCCGCGTTCGAGTGTGAAGTACGATGGCGGTCAACCCTCACCCTATGGGTAACCTTCATCTTGGACGCAGCCACTGTCACTGGTCCGTTCCTACGGTACGCCATCCCTTACAGTTCAATTCCTCGGTCGCTGCGATCAGTCTTTCAGAAGACCGCCCTCCTTGCCGCCCCCGACGAGACCGGTCACCTTCTTGAGCGACTTGGTAATAATGCCGAGCAGGCCCTGGTTGTTGCGTACATCGTTGTCGGTGCAGTTGCCAAACGGTCCTTCAAGCACCTCAGTGCAGTATGCCGGATCTCCGCCTTCCCGGTCTCCGCAGTCACCAGATGGCTTGAAACAGAACAGTCCCAGCACCGGGTCCAGGTCGTTCACCTGGCAGCATGCGTGTTCTCTGACGCAGCCGAACTCTGGATCGATTGGTGCTTCGGCTAGATGAGATGTCAGCTGAAGTTGCCGAGACCGCTAAGCCTTCCACATACTGACGACGCAGTTCAACACTGCTGGCGTAAGGTCGTAGCATAGCAAGTCTGCGGCGAGCGTGACCGGAGCTGCTGATCCCGTGAAGGTCGCTTGACAGCAGTGCAACTGTTCACCATCGGTACACATGGGTGCCGCCGGATCTTGGACTGCGGGCGCAGCTAATGTCAAAAGGCAGCCGAAGCCGCAATCGCAAAGATGGTCTTCATTGCTTCGTGGGAATCGGGGCGAAGAGTGAGGTATGGTAAGGTGATTTACTGAGTCCAGAGATGACAGACGATCTCTTATAGGTCATCGCGGTGATTACCATGTCTCTCGGAGGAGCCCGTGCTGTGATGAGCTGCAGGGTGGATGCCAGAATGAAAGCCTCGAGTAATGCTGCGCTGAAATGAATCGCTGATCCACGTGCGATCCCAATGCTGTGGAGAGCTGCAACGTGTATGTCAACATCGGACCCTATCGTCGATACACGCTGCCCTGAGCTGAATCGCTAATATACTTCTGTTCTCGACACGATGCACATCGCTGATGCGGCCGTCGAGCAGACACCGTCTTGCCACCGTCCGCAACGACGGGACGGCGATAGGACATCCACTTGACAACACGCAGGTGCCGAGTGCAGCTTGCAGTCCCTTGTTGTAGCAGATGCACGACTGAATATCAGGACAATCGAACGTGGGAAATATGTCAAGGAAGCATTGCGTCTGTGGTGGTGATTAGCGGACGGGATTTGACTCGGCTTGGCGACTACTGCCCACGCAAGGCGACAGTTGTTCGGTCTGTCGTCGAAGTATTGAATGACCGGCGGTCTCTTGTGTCGTGCTGTCTGCTATCGCCCAATGAGAACTTGCTAAAAGTAGCGCAAAGACAGAGCGAGCCTGCATGTTCCCTGGGTCCCTCGTGGCCGTCGAACGTCTTTGAGTTCCGTACGTCGTGTGGAGTTTGAGAGGGTGGAGACAAAGATTCCTGGCGATGTAAGATCAAAGGTGGTCTTTCAGGTCAATTGCGCCAAGATCTGTCATGGCCCATCTATGGATGGAGATGGGTGGAGCATCCATAAGAAACCGGATTGGACGTTGGACTTGGTCCTCTCGGGGAAAAATGTAGAGCCTGTTTTCGATAGGTCGCCACACGCACGGAGAGACGCTATCCAGACTTCCATTGCATGTAATCGAAGACCGAATCTGGTTGATATCCTGCATATGAGGACCTCAGCAATACGTGGAGGGATATCGTGACCACTCGGCTGGCACGCCGAAGATCGCGAGTCGTACCGACGCGCATATTTCTGCGCTGGGTGGCTACTCCGCAGTCCTTATTGTATTAGGCCATCACGAGCGTGACTCGCAGGCAGTTAGCGCCCCGGGGCCATACCAAACATGAAGTTGAAGCAACCAAACCTGCACCAAGATACAAGCTAAGCTCTGATCTATGCAGCGATCCAACCCAGCCGCTGAAGCTAAGAACAAGCCATGCGGAAACCGCTCCTAAGAATAAGGCCGATCGCGTGATTGAGGTCGCAGGCTGTGCCGCGAGACGGGTTGTGCGTGGTTGATGGAAGCGGAGTACGGTGAGCGGAAGCCCCGTGATCTGCGCTTCCAATTGGTCTGCGACTGTGGGGATGGGCGGCATTACTCGAAATCTGCATAGCAGCGCAGTATGACAGTAATATTGACCAAGTCTGCGAATCGAGATCGAGAAGACGACCACGGCACGCACAAAAGCAGACGGTCAGCCAGGCCGAGCAGTACGTGTAGCTGTACTGCATAATGCGCCGCGCAATGCCGATCATGAAGTGGCGCTTTGACCTCCCGTCTATTGATCGTAGCAAGCTGGCACATGCATATGATCATGTTTCGTTCCGCCGTCGATTCTTCCGCCAACAGCGGTTTTGAGCATGGCAGAAAGCTCGTTAACGGGGTCCTGCATGAGTGTGAAACACATCGATTTGTACATGCGCGTGGCGGTGAGACGGCGGTATGCACATCGTTCGTCCAGCTAGTCCAATCGGTCTCCAATCGTGTCCTCTGTCATCAGCTTGAATGAGCAACAGGTCCGACGACCACGAGAATGCCATTATTGTTGTTAGCTTGCAGTGTTGGCTCCACCGCCTCAAGGCTGGGATTCGATCGGGGATTTCAAGCTGGAGGCATTCCACCGGGCCGGCTTCTGGGTATGAGTGGCTCTGTTGCAACGTCCCATTTCCTGCGTGACAGGATCCTCAACATAACTCATCTTGACACCTCTGCAACCTCCTCCTCCTGCAACATCTTCCCCTCCCTCCTCCCCCTCTCCACATTAACCCCACACATCATGCCCCCACCAACAGCAACAACAATCGACAAGAACCCGAACGCCGGCCGAATCTCTTCAAAACGACCAACGATCCACCCCACCACCGCCGGACCAATCACCGAACTTCCTTTGTCGGTGATGGCATACAGCGCGAAGAATTGCGCTTCCTGTCCAGCAGGTATCAACTCGGCGAATAGACTCCGGCAGTACGATGACAACCCTCCCATGACGATCCCGTAGACAATACTGAGTGGGAACATCTCCCAAGGCTGTTGGAGACCAAAGACGCCGTAGTCGCGGAGAAGCGGAATGTAGCCCAGCAGTCCGTAGAGAGGAATCAATTCGAAGAGAGCGGTACAGATGAGGATGGTTTGCAAGGGTGTCCAGCGAAAGTGGCGGGAGACGTACGACCAGGAAAATGCGGCACAGATGCCGGAGAGGGTGACGGTGAGGTTTATGAGCGCAAGGGAGGAAGAGGACATGGCGAGAGTCGTCTTGGCGAAGAGGATTGCTGTGCTGGATACTGTGGCGATGGCGTCGGAGAGGAAGAACCAGGCGGTTAGGAATGTAAGGACGTCGCGTAGGCGACGGGCGTGGGCGAGCGTCGAGAGGAGCGAGCGCCAGGAGGATGTGGTGTATGTGAGGACTTTACGTAGGCGGGAAGGACTGGAGTGGACGTGGATGAGTTGAAGGGGTGGACCGGGTCGAGGACGGAGGAGAAGTGCGGCGGGAATGGTAAAGAGGAGCCACCAGAGGCCGATTGTGAAGAGGACGAGTCGGAGGGCGAAGAGAGGGCTGAGGTTGTGGGTTGAGAGGATGAGGAGGGAGATGAGCTGGATGCAGACGGCGGCGATGTATCCAATGCCGATGCCGTTGGAGGAGATACGGGTGGAGAGTTGCATCGCGGGCGAGCGGACGACTAGCGGAGATGGGTATGGTGTCGTCTCGCGGTCCGTGGGAAGCAAAGGCGTCGTGGCATCTGCTGCGGTCGGACACTCGTTCTAGTAGACCATGTTAGTCAAGCGACTTGTGTCTCGGAAAGGATCCGTGTTCTTGCGGAGTGACAAGGTGGTGGTGTGGATGAACCGTTAGTGGCAGTACGAGATATCGAACCAACCTCATCATTGGATTCGTTCTGTACTGTTGTTGTTGTGGTAGACTTCGCAGCGGGATGCCATCTCACCAACAGCGGCAGAAACGAGTTCAGCAGCACAAAGCTCGCTCCGAAGCAGACATTTCCTATGATCGCCCAGAGAGCACCAAGCAGGTACAGACCTGGAGTGATTGGTAGATAGAGCATAGTCGCAACGGATCCAGTCACTGCGAATCCAATCATCAATGACTTTCTATAGCTCCCACGATCCGCTGCGCCCGACATGGTGACAACGAGCAAGGCCTGGATGAAGACGCTGATGGAGAAGGTGTACATGGCGAAGGATGCCGTGTTGATCACAAGTCCACCAGGCAGCTCAAATACACACTGAGATCCTTTGCGGGAACCGTCGCCCATCCCGTCCGAAAAGAGGCATGGCGTTGAGCGGTCATGGGCGAGGACTGCGCACGGTGATGCTCGAGCAAGTTCTTCGAGAGTGACGGGGATGAAGGCTCCGACTCCGCAGACGACGAAGACTTCGGTGGCGAAGGAGTAGGCGTAGAAGCCGAGCAGTTCCCTTCTGGATGTCGGACGAGTATCTTCCTCGGGATAAGACGGTGTGATCGCATGGGTATGGCTGGAGGAGGTCATCGCGGTCTGGGATGGCGGAGCGAGGGATCAGGTCGACGGATGCTCCTCATCGGCTCGTTGTGAAGATTGTTGTCAGAGCCACGACACCGGACAGCGGAAACCGTCAACAGTGAGGGAGGACATGGTATCGAGACGAGATGCAGTCGCAGGTCAGATGTCCAAGTGTCAGCAGCGCAGGAGGGGTCCCTTGCATGTCTCGTGGTGATCCACGAGGATCATTTCTCCGTTTCTCGGCTGAGCTTGTCCGTGCGGTGCCGGTGGCTTCACCGGTTCCTCGTGTATCCTTTGAAAGCCATCAAACATATTGATGTAGTAGCCACTGAGAATCGCTGAGAGATCGAACCCTTCTTCAGATGTGCCTTCTGTGAATGTCATGAGAAGGATGGTACCTGGTACCTTACACTTACCTGTTGAGAGTCCGGGCTAGAAAAGGACTGATTATGTAAGGCATCGGCGGGACGAGGCGCAGATCGGCTGGATCGGCTCGGGTCGCAACGCCTGGACGCCGCAAAGAGCCCTGGCGCAACCTCGCTCGTCTTTCATCACCGCGCCCGAGCATTCGTTACACTTTACGACCTTCACATTCACCACTGCGCCGCCTCGAATCGCCAAGTTCACCGTACAATTCAAACGCTCCTTTCCAACAGGCCGTCACACTCCGCATATCATTCACTCGTTCCAGTCGTCTCCCGCCGCATGCGACAGCCACAACTCTGACATCACGCGATAACAACATCACCGCCATCGCGCTTCGCCTGCCGCGCAACGCCTTTCCGAACAACGCGCATCCCCCTCCAAACTGGCCAAGGAATCCATAAGCACGATCTGCGCTGCCCTCGGCTTTTTTGCAACTGCTTTCTCCACGAGATATGACATAGGTCGGAAACCGCATTCCAGCAGGCACGACACAGTAACGCTTGGCTGGAGCTGAGCACGACGCGGGGAACGGCCGTAGAGGCGCGTGGCGCGGAGCGGTAGAAGTTGGAGGTTGGGCAATGCCAGGGAGATTGGTCATGGAGCAGCAAAAGAGTGCAGGACTACAGGACTTGAAGAAGGACCGCAGCAATGCGCAAGGACCAGATGTGCGACACAAACAAGACGCTGCGAATGGTCAAGATGCCGTCAATCAGAAGGCTGCAGCGAATGACCCAGCCGACACAGGCGCAGGCACAGGACTGCCTTCGCCCCCAGAGTTGGATCAGTCATGGCGTGAAAGCGAAGACAACAAGCAAATGGGAGTGCTTGTAGAACGCCTGGCGCAGCAATGTTTCACGGATCTGGGGAAGACGCTGACCACAATGGCTGAGACGAAGCCTGGAGACGCACAGGCGAATGGAGTGATTGCTCACGCGGTCGACACTTCCGAGGCCAGCTTGACCAAGAAGCGGACCCTGATGGACTTCGCGCATACCCAGCGTGATCGCTTCATCAAGACACTGGTATTGTCGGACTGGGCTCGTAACGAGCAGGATATGGCGAGACTCGTGGACATCAAGGTGTGGCAGGAACGTCAGCTCCGCGCACAACAAAGCGCCATTGGATTCATCGGTACTACGAAACATGACACGCAACGCGCAAAGATTGCCAACCCCAACCTCGATGGCGCGCTGGATTTGCTGGCTACCGGAACATCGCGAATGCCGGATCTGGGCTATCTGCCACCCAAGAAGCTCTCGGCAAAGCAATTATTGCGCACCCTACAAGATATGAATGTCGCGCTTGCGACGAGGCTGAACCTGCACGAGGACCTCCCGTACTATTTCAACGACCTATCTATCGCCAATGGCCGGGTAACCTTTCGCGTCCCAGACGAATTCGAGGTCGACCTCTCGGTCGGAGATGAGGACCCCAGCACGCCATTCTGGTTCATCGACATGAGATTTCTATTTTTTCCTACACCTGACATCACCGATGAGGTCAGTCGCATGGAGCTTGAGAAGCGAGTCAACATTGCGCTAGCAAGCGAGGCGAAGCTACAAGGCTGCTACGATTTGCTTCACAATTTTGTGTTGACGCACAAGATCAATGTACTACGAGATCAAGTCGGACAGCTCCTGCGGGAGAAGTGGTTTGATTGCCTCTTTATGGAGATGAAGAAGAGGGTGCTGATCGTTCAATACTGGTCGGACTTGGTCGGACCTAAAAGCTGGCTCGAGATCGGTGTGAGCACCGGAAAGCAGAATCGCAAGGGGTCAAAGCCCGCCAACGCCCAGCTATCCGTTAGATGGTTTCGGCGGGGCCAGGAGGTCTTTGACGAGACACTGCCCATCGACTGGAGGACTTTGAACGTGGAAAAGGTGCTTGGCGCCGTCATCGCAAGGCACGTTTCCTGGGAACTTCGAAGCACCAAGAGCGGTCTGGCGAAGCTCGCCGGACCTGACACTAAGCTGAGCATCACTCTTGACGAATGTGCCGATACTCCAGAAGACTGTTCGCTCTCTCTGACTTTACCCGGAATGCGTGCGCCGTACCTTGTTCGAAAAGAGGCTGTCACGGGCAAATGGGCGATCTCCCCACCGACCCTGCTGGCATCCCGAACAGAGCGCTCATTGAACGCTGATCAGAAAGTTGATCCGGCGATACAGCTTGCTCAAATGCTGTGCGGTACAAATCAGGAGCGAGTTAGCAAGGCGGCTGATCTGGCTGGCTGGATCGCCGTATCTTCGCGGACACTTGCCCCGCAAAATAATCTAAAGGCTCTTTTCGGTGCGGACACCATGTCTCGAAGCATTTACAAGTGCAATCCAGGCTGGAGCGATAGCCGGGTGCTCGTGGCTACTTTCAGTCTGTCTGGTGACAAGTGGTGGGCTGCACGCCTTGAGCCCAAACTGGATGCGAGAGGCTCATCAATCGGCAACATCTTCGCGGAAGCTCGCCAAATACCGGTTGCTACGGATGTTGTCACTCGTCCCGGTGTCGCGCCATCACTGCTGACACGCATCGAGAAATCGGCAGTGGCGGAGATATCACTGGCTGTTGTGACGCAGGAATTGAGCTCGAAGCGTATTCCCTATAAGAGTGAGAATACCGCATCGTTGACTCCTGCTAAATACTCTCGCAGTCACCGGTCTGGCGCGGCCTCGAAGGAGCATGCTGTGATACTTGACTCCGCGCCATTTTTCGATAACGCAAAACCGAACTCACCTCGGAGAGCGTTCAAATCTAGGATACGCTTGACCCACGATCGCAACAGCACCATGTCGTCTACCGATCGCTCCACCGCCGAGGTCCGGCAATGTCTCCGTCTTACTGTGCCTTCTGGCGACCTTCGCCATCTCCAGCAACACCTCCTCATCAAGCCGCGCGATCCCGACATGTTCATGAATGCCAGCGGTGCCCTTGCTCTGCGCGTTCGCGTACCATTTGGTCAAGCGTGCGTCTCCATCCTCAAGGCTCGGCTGGAGGCCTGCAAACGGCTGGACTCCTACCTTGCATCCCTCGCATACCACTCTTTTACTTGCACGCACCTATCTCTCACCCGCGTTTCGTTCACCTACTCAGATAGTCCCGAGCTCTCCGCAACCGTCCGACTGTCCTCCAACTTCAACGAGCCTCCCTCTGCCGACCTCAAGCTCTATCCAACCGACTCCAACCCACACCAACGCATTCGCATCATCGCCCTCGGACGATTCAACCTCGCGCCTCTCAACCCCGACTCTTTCGCCCAACTCCTCCAAACCCTCAACACTTCCCTCCCTCTCAACATCGCCTACTCTACTATCTCTGCCCGCCTGCCTCTCGGCTCGGTCAATATTCACCCGCACACCCTCCTCGCCTACCTTTGGACCTACTCCGCGCCTCTCCCAGGTGCCGGCGCGCAGTTCAAAATCCAATACCGCCCTACCGCTGGCCCGGAGAAGAAAGGGGCGTGGCATATTCTGACGCAGCTGTCCAAGGCCAATCGAGGTGCCGGGGATATAAGCGATGAAATCAGGCAGGGGATCTTGGATGTCTGTTTGGCGAAGGGAAAGGGCTGGCATGGAAATGGAACGGGGATTGTGGTCGAGAGTGTGCACCTGGGGAGTGTAGTGGAGGCGCTGGATCGAGTTTGTAGGGAGGGTGGTCCGGTTGTGGTGGGAAAGAAGGAGGAGGAGAAAGGGGAGGTTAAGGTTGAGACTACGCCTGCGCCTGCGCAAGCGCCCGCGAGGTCGAGTGTGCAGAGGAGTGGCTCGAGCGTGAGTGGGAAGCTGGTAGGAGGGATGAAGGCTGGGCAGGTGAGGAGCGGTCCTGCTGCGCCAGCGCAGACGAATGGTCATCGCGGTTCGGTGACGAATGGGAGCGGAAATGGCAATGGCAATGGCGCGTCGAACGGGAGACTGAAGCAGGAAATCATCGAGCTGGACTGAGACCCCCGAATATGGAACGCGCTGAGCTTGCATTGGATTGCGGCGTTGAGTGGTTTAGCGTTGGCGTTGAGCATGAAGGGACGAAGCAGATGCAAATGTGCTGAGCAATGGCGTGTGAGATTGATATACCCAGTGAGATGGACTGCTATGAGACGATAGATGGAATGAAGATATCAGTAGCAGTGGTTGTGTAGATGGCTAATGAGAATCCATCGAGTCCAATTTATCGTGAGCGGTCAATCTCGGCGTGTTTTCCTGTCCCGCAATGGCACGCCAAGTCGGCATCCTGAAGCGGTGGCGCTTTTGTTACTTTCAACATCACCTCTCGACCGCAATTGATCGATGCATTTTGAGATCAGTATTTCTCCTTCTTGGACTTCGCGCAGGCACACGGGGTCTCACAATCAAGACACTAAAAAGCCACAAATCCTTGTACAGTTCCCTGTCTCCGGGTCAGATCGCTGCAGCTCGGTGGTGGGGGTAGTAGTCCCGTTGGTTGCGTAGCCGGCCTGAAAGATACTGCGAATAGACATTGAAGAACGCGCTCGCTGGCTGGCATCCGTGATGTCGCACTTCTCGGCTCAACGTCACCTCCTATCCTTTCTTATTCGCGATCCATCCAAGGTCTTTTTGCTTCGCGCATCGCAGCCTGCTTTCGCAAGACAGCATTCTGGCCCTACGGTATCTATCCGTGGGAGCAGCAACTGTAGTCATGGTCTGGCATGCCAGTGTTCCGGCGTCACAATCGCACAGGCATACGGAGCCTCGAACTCCGGTCCTGATTGATCTGCAATATTGATCTGCATGCCTACGACGACTGCAAATGAAAGCGACCGACGTCACAGACCCTTCAAACCCGACGGCTTTTCCAGGTGCAGGGCTGGAGAGGAGGAGGCGGTGGTCTCGGGCACTGCTCTGGTACCGAGGACATGGTCACAGGGAGGAGTAAGTCCCTACTCAATGTCGAAGAGACTCTGTCGACACGTCAGCGCTGCGGTGATAGGCGGGAGTTGTCTGGAGTCAATCCTGTACGAGCGAGACAGGCTGTAGCGGTGACGAAGGTCGTCCTGACAATGTCGGCGTCGATTATCATGACCGGAATTCAGGGCTATCGTGGCTGTCCAAGCCCGAGCAGTAATGAGTCAACGCAGGGGTGTACCGGGATGAAGCCAAGCCTCGACGATGACACATTTCACGGTGACGAGGGGTAAGCTCCTGCGTTGCTGGGAACCAACTGGTCGCTGAAATAACTGCAATGGTCGGAACTATCTTCTCAGGCCGTCCTATCAGAACGTGTGTTCGGGCAGTAGCGAAATGATTCGACGGATGAGGCCTCCTGGTCCGAGAGCACATTTTGGGTTGTTCTTATTATGAGGCAGGTGCGGAATAGTCCGGAAACCAGCACAGCCACCGGAAGCTACTAGCTCGACGCGCACGGACGATTTAAGGTGCATAATCGTCGTTTCTCGTTAGTGGAGGTAGCCGCTATCGTCGAATTAGCTATGTCGATAATATATATAATTTTAATAGTATTATTAGTAATTAATAGTATTATTAGTAATTCAGGGTGTTTTTTACGCGTGTATTCGTATATCTACGTTATTTGCTATTGCTTACGCTTGTACCTCTATTTACTATCCTTTATTACCTCTACTACTACTACTATATTATCTAACTTAATCCTCTTACTAGTATTATTAGCCGTTTAAGATAGTAGTAGTGCTTATATTAGTGCTTATAAACGTAGTACTACGATGTTCTACTCGGCGTAGTAACTACTCAGACGCGTGCTACTAAGGGTAGCTATAGTTATAATATAAGGGCGTATTAGAGGTAGTAGAATCTTCTATAAAGGGTTAGTAGCTACTATCTCGGTAACAAATTAATTAACCGTCTTATAGTTAAATAGAGCGGTTACGTTCTATAACTACGTAACGTAACGTAAGCTAATGCTCTATAACTATATCCTTTAAGCTAGGTATAGAGTTAAGGTATTTATTGTTATTAAGAGTATAATAGCGCTTACGGACTACCTATGTTACCTCCTTTATTATTATAGTATATTAACTAATACTAGTTATTTCCTTATTATCCTAATCTTTAATTAGCACTCGGCTACTCTTATAATACACCTTCTAGCTATTCTCTTCCTACTTATAAGTCTAGTAGTCGTAGTCTTTGTCCGTAAGGTTATTATATAGTAGGTAGTAGCTCTAGATATAGTAATAGATAAGGAGGTATTTAAGATAGAAGGCGTAGGTATATCGATTTAGAGAGTAGTTACTATCCTCGTTAATAGCTCTAGTAAGAGCGTCTATCTTACGATAAGCTAGTTTATTAGTAATAAGGGTTTAGACGGTATAGGGAAACTTCCTTAGCTATCTATACCTCGTAGTAGTCGGATAAATACGTATACGAGTATTAGACTTCTTTACTATAGTACGCCGCTTGAAGCCGCTTACTATATTATAGATATAGCTTATAATACTATAGAGCGAGAAGTAGTTTATATACTACTTAATGCTAGGCCCTCGCTTAAGTACTAAGTAGAAGTTCTTAAGGTTACTGGTAGTGCGTATCTATAGTAGAGTTTATAAGTAATAGCGATAGTAGAAGGCCTAGAGTTTCTAGTCTTTCTATATAGTTTACTATATATAGTTAACCTTCTATTAAGGCGCGTTAGAAGGTAGATAAGTAGTAGTAGACTCGAGCAAATCCCTTATACTAGCCTCCGTATTACGTATTCTTATCGCCTTTAAAAAGTAACTAAGAGTCCTTAGATACTTACGCCCTTTAAACTACTTCTAGAGGGTCTACTTATAGTAATAGTAGTAGATAAGATAAGTAACTTCCTACTTACTATTAATAAGCCTACGGAACGCTATCTAGATACCTCTCTACTTAGCTCCGGAGTTATTAGATATAAAGTATCTAGGCTCCTATAGCCTCTTACTCCCTATTATAGTACACTAGCTCTTAGTCTATCTAATTGCTACTATAATTATCTCTCTATCCTCTCGCGGTAGGAGCTAGTATACGTAGACTTAGAAGGTATTCGTACTATCGTAGATTATTAAGCTAAAGAGCTTTTATTCGAGGTAATTTATCTTATAGGTCGAGTCGTAGATCGTAAAGTATCTATATTGTCTAAGCAATTCGAGGCTACTAGTTCGAGTAAATATAGTATATTCTAAAGCCTAGCTATCGTTATATAGGATCCCTAGAAGGGTGTTTTACGTAATAATTATCTATATAATATTAGTGTTAGTATAGACGTTCGAAAAGTTTAAAGATTTTTTAAGCGCGTAATTGAAAATATACGTGAAATCTAGCTTCTAGTATAGAAGATATCTAGTTTTAGCCCCTAAATTCGATATACCTTTTCTAGCTTTTAGCTCGAAAACATATTTTTTATAGTATACTAGCGGTAGTTCCTAGTCTACCCCTAGATTTAGCTAATTTTAGGGTCTAGCTAAATTCGTATAAATTAATTTTTATTATAGATAAACGATAAAATAAAAACAATAACTTACGTTTATCTAGCTACTCTACGAGATCTAGTATCTACTTACGTACTCTAGATTTATTACTAATATTATAGATTCGGATGCAACTTTTAAAATCCTATCTAGCGTTATAGACGGCTTAAATATCTAGTTTCGTACTACTAGCCTTTAATAGCTTTTTATTACTATTATCTACGCCGTATATTAGCCTTTACTTCTACTAGTCTATAGCTACGCGCTACCTCTTTACTAGTAAGCTATATAAGGAAGCTATTTATCTTCTACTAGTCTAAGTGCTCTAGGTTATAGTTATAGAAGGGCTAACTATCGATCTAGCCCTTTAGAAGTAGGCGTTAAATAGTCTAGTATATTAGCTATACTAAGCGATATTCTAGCTCTTTCTTCTACGTCTACTACTATTTAGTACTATTAATATAACGACCTTTACTTTTAAGTACTACGCCTTCGATAGAGTCCTTAATAGCTTTATAATAGTATATAAACCTAATAGAAGTAGTATATCCCTTAACCGCCTTACCTAAGTAATCGCACGGCTTAACACCTAGCTTCTTAATTAACTCGAGTCTATAGCGCTAGCCGTAGCGATAGAGTATATAATAGTTATAATATAAGCTACCTTTTATTAAAAGTAGACGGCTACTATCGCCCTTCTATATATTATCTACGAGAGGCTAATAGATCCTTATCTCTTCGACTATTAGCCGCTTAAGAAGCATATTAAAGAGCTACTACTACTATTATTTAGCGTCTAGTAGTAGTTATAGTAACATATTCGACTAAGTACTTAATCTACTCTACTACTCGGCGGTTATACTAGTACTAATAGCCTTTTTCTTCTTCTTCTTCTTCTTCTTCTTTACGATATCCTTATTATTACTCTTACCGAATAGAACGTCCTTAAGGGGAGTCTACTAGGCTTTCTTATCTTCCTTATTACCTCTAGCTTTATTAACTCTAGCCTTAAATCCTCTATCGAATCTAGCTATATTAAGTAGTATATTATTAATATACTCCGGCAGCTCGAAATCCGGATTATTAGCTATCTTAGTTACGAGCGCATCGAGCTTAGCGTTAGTAATAAGATAATCTATAGCGATAGCGATAACACTACCTTAAACCGGCTAAAAAGTGTATATACTAACGACGAAGCACGAGGTAATAAGGAAGTCTCACACCGCCGACGAAATACGACGATTGTGCACCTTAAATCGTCCGTGCGCGTCGGATCGCGGAGACCTCCGGTGGCTGCGAGGCTGTGCTGGTTTCCGGACTATTCCGCACCTGCCTCATAATAGTAACAACCCCAATCGGCGGGTCTTGACATGCGATGCACTCTGTGGACCGTGCCAGATCACACAGGCATGTCCCTACAAGCGATGCAAAATGTAGCTGATTCTAAACTTAGGCAGGTGCCGGAAAAGACGACTAGGATGTTCACTGTTGCTGAATGAGTGTGCGAATCGAGAGCACGAAGTCTGATCCGAGTTCGAACTTCGCACGAAGGCGCCTGGTCCTAGTCCGGAAATGTCGGTATCGTGTCTAGACTCAAGGACTTCAGCCCCGGCAAGCGAGCTCGACACATTGCTCGTGCTCTCGACGCTTCACACTGATCAGCCAACGCCCTGCTCGTCTTTTTCGACACCTGCCTGACTTTAGAATCAGCCTCAAATTGCATTGGGGTAGTCCGTGGTGATACGACTGCAGCGACTCCGCTAGCCGGATCAAAACTTCAAAACTGGATAGCCTGAAGGGTTTGTGAAGAGTATGTTCTTGATTTGACACCTGCCAAGTACGGAGCCGTGCAAGCTCGAGGCCTTGGCTCGAGAATATACGGGTAATGCGAAGAACCAGCTAGGATTCGACGGCAGTGAGAACACCTTCTGTTATCTAACGAACTCTGACAGGCTTCGGGGTCCAGAGTCCAGACCACTGACTCAGTATACATGCCTCACAGCGTGACGGCACCCGGTAGTGCATCGCATTTGTATCCCAGCTCCCTGTCTTGGAACACGAACACGAACACGAAATGGCGTCACGAACACGTTCGCTCTTGCTCCAGAATGGCTCCGTGGCAGACATAAAAGGCGGCCGTGCCTCTCCTCAAATTTGCAGTTTGCAGACTCAAAAGGCGCCCAAATCCCTCAAGAGTTAAGACTCCAAGCATCCCCATCACAACGACAACTTCTTTAGTGCACCCTCCTCAGTACGTGCAATCTTTTCTACTCAGCTCTTCCCGCGAAGCTCTACGCTGACGTCTACAAGCACGACAAGCCCAAGATGAAGTACTTCGCCATCATCGCCGCCCTCGCCTCTATGGCTATCAACAACGCTGCAGCGGCACCTGTCGCCGCAGACAAGGGCGGCGCCGTCGCCTTGCGAGCCTCCGAAGGTCCTGTCAAGCGACAGTTTCCCGTCAATCCTTTGCGGGATTGCGACCCGCAAGTCGAGTACTGCCCTGGCGAGAGCGACCCTCCAAACGCCTAGGAATAGAAGATCACTCGCAAGCGCGACCTAGGAATCGTCCCGAAATGTTGCCTCGAGTGAATCGACGCGCACACTTTCCGAATGCAGTCCGAACTTCTGGTCGATTGGGACCTCGGGTTGCTGGACTTGGGTTAGCTGGAGACGAGATGGTCTGGTGGCGTTGTAGCAGGCGGTGTCTCCTACTTAGCCAATTCGTCCTCGCTGGTTTCGATTCAATCTATTTTGACGGCGCGCGTCGTGGGGTTTTAAGCTTGTACACTACGTTGAAGCGAGAATCTCTTTTCTCCCACGCATTGTCTGACCGCAGCACCGAGCAGGCGTTTGTTCCGCGCGATTGCGCTGTCGTAGCCTTAAGCGAAGTGGATGAATATCAGAATTCGGGTTTGATCCTTGATAGAGATGTTAGTGCACAATGCGTGTAGGGATTTCCACCGTGTGCACGTGTGCACTATTATTGTATGCACTAGTGTATACAGAACTATGCCGCTAACTAAGATAGGCGACGACGACGTTATAGACGTCGAATCGATATATTCTGCATGTCTACTTTTTATCGAACTGCCCGCGATACAGACTCGAAAACTAGCATCTCTCTACGCCGTTGCCTCCCTTTACTACGTCGCCGCCAAATCAACGTCGCTGCTAAGCGGCCGCTGAATCTCATATACTTACCCCTAGCTGCATAGGCGTGCGGGCTTGTGTGCACAACGGCTACTCTGGTGCACACGGTGCAATATGCACAATGTGCACAGTGCGTGCATATAGGCTAACACCTCTAATCCTTAACACTATCTTTTTGAGTGTGTGCACTGCCACGAGGTGAACAATGCTTGCCTAATGCTGGCATTGGCAGAATTGACGAAAGTTGGCTTCATGTCCTCGTCCGACTTTTCTTCCTGGAGAGGTACTGTAAGATGCATCACAGCGCACGGATGAGAGCTTGTGGAGCGAATTGGTGGCGCCACATGATATCTCCTTGGAGGTCTGCACATGCGATTGATTCTGACGTACCCCGAGTGCGTACCAGCTTCTGTGCTCGAACCTCCCATGCCGCCTCGGACTAGACTCATCTCCTCGTGTGAAATACCTTCACCGTCGACCGATGTAATGGCAGGCCATGTATATTGTAAAGCCCTTGAATGGGCAATGTAGAGTGACGTGAGGTCAGAGGCGCATCAGCGAAGGTTGGGCTGCCGTTGGTACGGCTTCCCTCTTAGAGCTCTCCACTTTCCAACGTCACCTCTACCACCTCCCCGGACACATAGTCTTTGTATTCAAGCCTTCCGATTCAAGCGTTTACTCTCCACTCATACCCTGACAATAGTCGCGTCCCCAGCGATCCGCCGCGATTTCGGCCATTTCGTAAGGCCTCTACAGCTCCATTCTCCGCAACAAGATAGGTTCTCAAGTCTCTCGACTTGCGCCCAAACGGCACGCCGCAAATATGGCGTGGCGATGCTCGGGCGTAACGAACGAGGCACTGATCGACAACATGGTGCAGGCGGGCCTCATCACCAGTCCTCGCGTCAGCGACGCCATGAAGAGCGTACGCAAGCACCGAGCGGTATCGCTCTATCAACAGTCTGACATCCTTCTGCTGCTGTAGGTTGACCGAGCCCACTATGCCCCCGAAGCGCCTTATCAGGACTCCCCACAATCCATCGGCCACCGCGCCACGATCTCCGCTCCACACATGCACGCCGCAGCCGCCGAGTCACTCCTTCCCTACCTCCGGCCCGGAGCCTCCGTACTCGACATTGGCAGTGGAAGTGGATATCTCACGCATGTACTCGCGGCTTTGGTGCAGCCGGTTGGGAAAGTGGTAGGCGTGGAACATATCATCGCATTGAGAGATATGGGCGAGGCGAACATGAGCAAGAGCAAGGGAGGGAAGGCGATGTTGGAGGGTAAAGTAGTGCAGTTTGTAAAAGGAGATGGAAGGCTAGGCTGGAGAGACGGTGCGCCGTGGGATGCAATACATGTCGGTGCTGCGGCGAATGGGTTGCCAAATCACTTGGTGGAACAGCTGAAGGCGCCGGGGAGGTAAGGTGATATCTCCACTACTTCGATGATTTGGGCTTATTGGATTTTTAGGCTGTTCATTCCAGTGGAAGAGAATGGCTCGCAGCATATCTACGTCATCGACAAGGCTGCTGATGGCACGGTGACGCAGAAGAGGGAGATGGGCGTGCGATATGTGCCTCTGACGGATGTGCCGACGGATTGAGCCTGGCGGCGGACCACCACAGCCACCCACTCCCCAAGGGCTGCTCGCGGCGGGAGCGAAGCTCTGCTTCCCCAACAGTACAATTGAGCAGGGCATTGATCACGTTCTATCATCCAGCCATGCCAGCGCTTCTTCGCCTTGTCCTCTGTGTGCGCGCACGATTTGACTGGCATTACGCGCTGTGTGTAAGCGGCGATTTGGCACGCGATGACAGTGGTCTGGCCTCGGGATTCCGCGCGGTCTAACGAAAGCATGTTCTGATCGGATTGTCTCATCTTTTTTGCGAACAGGGCGCCATCCAAACGACCGACAAGAACATCGACTGGTACATTGATTGCGAAGACTGTGTTCCGGAGTACGATGCTTGGCATGAGTGGTACCCCGAGATAAGCATCAACTTCCCTATTCTCCTCGGCCAAGGCGATCGGGTCACCATACGCATCGCAGCGGAAACCGAGATCAGCGGTATGGCTTCCGTCATCAACCATTCTGCGCCTTCTGCGGGCGAGACTGAGTCACACGTCAACCTCACGGGCCAGCCACTAGTCCGACGCACCGCCGTATGGATCGTGGAGGACTTTGCTCAACTGCAAGACAATGACACCGCGATACCTATTCCGTTTGCGGCGTTTTCGAACATGACGGTCACTGGGGCAAAGTGCATGCATCATGGTGAATGCGAGAGTGGTGTGGAGGAATCGACGTTGGTGACGATATCTAGTTAATTCTGAGGAACGTTGTCAATTGTTCATGCATTGTTCGTTTGCTAAAAGGAAGCCGAAAAGAAGAAAGAAGGATCTATATACAGGTGCAGGTGAATATTTGCCTGAGGGAATGTTTGCCTAAGGCACGAACATTCGGCTGTATTCCAAATCACCCCCTTCCTTCGCACTTCTTTTGCCTACGCATTTCTAAGCGCAGTAGCAGTAGTTCTAAGACTTGCGGAAACGACTTATATAGATCCTAAAAACTCTAAAAACGTCGTAAAACCATTAGCTAATAAGAGGCTAGAGAACTCCTTTAGTTTCTATACGTAACTTCTTTATCGTAACTTGTTAGTAACTTCCTTAGTAAGGTCGGTAATGCTAATAAGTTAGTAAAATTAGTAGTGTTTTAGTATAGTAAGGGCCTTAGTAAGTCTATTAGCGGCTTATTACTCGGTTAGTACCTATTAAAAGGTAACTTAATAGTTATTAACCTACTCTCGGAGCTAGTAAAGGCAGTTATTTATATGTTTTATCCGTCTATCTACTCCACTACGCTTAGTAAGAGCGATCTAGCTTATATTATCCGCCTTAATCGTTACTAGAGTTATTAATAGCTCCTTAATAACGCTAAACTCGGAGTATAGTACTAAGAGATATACTACTTCCTAATAGGTAGTAACCGTAGTATTCTACTTAGCCTCTATTAATAAGAGTACTACTATACGCTATTTTACCGACTTCTATAAAATAAGGGAGTTATTAAGGTAAAACACGTAGCTACTAGTAGACGTACTATCGTCGCAGTTATCTATAAAGCTACTATTAGTATATCTAACTAGCTTAAGTTCCTTACTCTTATATTTGTCCTTACTCTTAATAGTAATACTATAACACCGCGTACCTTTAAGATATCGAAGGACTCGCTTTACTACGTTAAGGTAATTAGTCGTTAGCTTTACTAGATAGTATAAGAGTTATACGACTACGAAAGTAATATCCGCGTATGTCTAAATCGATAGCTATATAAGGCGACCGATAAGTAATTAGTATTCGTTAAGGAGGTTATCGCTTAGTTCGTAGTCGTCTTTAGCCTTAATAAACTAAGTTCCTAGTAGAAGTAGTATATCGAGCGCCTTAAGGCTATTGTTAAGGAAGGCTAAGGTATAGCCTAGCTCTAGACCTTAGGTAAGGTCGTTAATAATACGTAGATAATACGACGCCGAGCGTAGCGGCGAATGCCGCTTA
>JALRMM010000470.1:0-25665 GCA_026122155.1 Zymoseptoria crescenta
ATAGCACTCGTCGATAGCTACTATACTAATCCTAGGGACCTAGGTGCTCGTAGACGAGGATAGCTTCTTTAACTATATTCTAAACGCCTTGGACGACGCTATAAACGATCGGACGATCCTTAGGATATCGTAGCTAACACTAGGACTACTAACATATCGATCCGCCGGCGGCGTATTACGCGTTATACGTACTAACGTATTATAGAAGAACTCGATACTATTAGTAATCCTTCCGAGGCCGTCGATAAAGATAACGGTCTTTAGGATACGGTATAGCGTTACGTAGCCGTTAGTAACCGTATAATCCAAGAACTCCCCTAGTTGTTCGAAGCCTCCGAGCTTCCCTCGTAGTATTAGCCGTAGAACGATTATAATGTCCGGCCGGTTAATCGTCGTTCGTACGACCTCGGTTTAGTATATATTGCGTCCGATAGCTCGAAACCTAGACGACCGGAGGATAGTTTGTTCGGCCTTCTCGCTAAGTATAGCGGAGCATCTAAACTATACGACATCCTTAGTTAATAGCTTACGTAGCTCGCCGAGCTATATAAACGACTTATAGAACTCCTTACCCTAACTCGTAATAGTATAGTACTCGTCGATAGCTACTATGCTAATCCTAGGGACCTAGGTACTCGTAGACGAGGACAGCTTCTTTAACTATGTCCTAAACGCCTTAGACGACGCCTACTCTAGTCCGAGTAGTACGTTAGTATACTACCTATTACCGATAAGAGCGAGTAAGCCTTATTACTTCTTCTTCGCCTCCGAGGTTAGCAATACCGCCTTAGCTATACTATCGCTAATATAAATAATATCCGCTATCTACTCTTCGCCGAGCTTACTAATTAGTATAATCTAAATAGTAACCTTACGCGTTAATACGGAGAAGGCGTGGAATATTACGCTCTTACCGAATCTAGTGCGAGCGATTAAGAGCGTGTCCCCCTTATAGTATATTAACCGACGAAGTATACGCGTCTACTCCTCTCGAGAAGGGAAGCTAAACAATCGCGTAAGACATAGCTTTAATACTATCTTTTAAAGGGAGACGTACTCCTTACACTCCTTTACTACCTTATAGAGCTTATTAATAGCTAAGGTCGGAATAGTATCGATACGAATATAGAACGGTCTAGCTATAGGCTATACGGCGTTCCTCGTCTACTTACTCGAAGTACTAGTAGTAGGAACTCTATTAGTAGGAACTCTATTAGTAGGAACTCTATTAGTAGGAACTCTATCGGTGCGCGTATCGCGGCTACCCTTAGCGCTAACCCCTAGTATACGCTAATTCTAGGTCCGCCTATATAACCTCTTCCGCCTATCGACTATCTTTAGCCTACCTAGTATCGTACTCTAAATAGTCGGGTTTAGTTAGGGTATATTAAGGTTAAGTCGGGGTATATTAGGGTTAAGTCGGGGTATATTAGGGTTAATCGGGCGTCGCTAGGTTTAGCTACAATCGGCCGTAGATACTAGAGAACTCCGTAAGAAGGTAATACTAAATACTACTCCTATAGGAAGGGATAAGATAGGGTCGCTTAGGATAAGATAGGGTCGCTTAGGGTATATTAGGGTCGCTTAGGGTATATTAGGGTCGGCCGGGTTTAACTATACTATAAGAAAGACAACGTAGAGCGAGTATATAGGGTAGTTCGGGGTGTATCGAGGTATACCGGGGTTAGTTAGGGTGTACTAGATTAAGTTAGGTTTTAGCAAAATCGATAGTAATTAGGGCCTATAGATATAGATATAGAGGACTACGACTACGATAACGGACGAACGTACGAGGACCGGATACGCGATAGTAATACGAGATACGTCGTCGCTATAAGTAGTAACTACTCTACGCTCGATAAGCGGTAGTTAGTATAGTACTAGATACGTAGAAATAGTAGATCGATAGACGCGTTATTTTATTTAGAGTCTTACTCTTTTTAGATATCTCTTTCTATAAGGCTAGTATACCCGCGTAATCGAAGCGGCGCGATAGGTTATTAGAAGAAACGAGGGGCGGTTTTGTTATTATCGTCGTCGCTAGCGTAGACGCTAAAATCCTAAACGCGCTACTCGAACGCGCTTTTCGACGTAAAGGTATATATCGACTATTATATAGCGATAGCGCTCTATTAAAATATAGGTAATATGTAAATCGGCTTCGGCGCTTACGATTATACCCGGTTCGGAGATAGTAGAGGCGATGTTTATATAATAGTTAATAAGTAGATTTATATATAGTCGGAATCCTAAACGCGCTTTACTAAATATAGAACCAAAATCTCTTAGACGCTTCGCGAAGGACTTTAACCTAACTAATCAAATCTAGTCGTCTTATTAGTCGGGGTCTACCTAGGTCTTATAGGGTCTTTAATTTACGCTAAATATACGAGGCCCTCGCGAAGATAAGTCTATACTTGCTAAGATAATACCGACGTGCATTTCGAGGTAGTTGAACACTATGCTCTTTCGCAAGTCTTTTCTTCGTATCTAACGCCTGTGCTCCTCGAATTTTTCCCCTCATAAGAGGGTCATGGTTCTGGTTCCCGTCGCCACGCTTTGGGTGTAGCGGTTCATTGGCTCAGCTTACCCACACGCTAGCTCATGTTCGTAGAATTCACGAGCATGGCCCCTGGTACGTGCACCTTCTGCCTGAGGCGCTCGTTCGGCAGCGTCCGGCGCTTCATCTGCGCCAAGCCCACGCAAGCCCTTCCCACTTCGTTTTCGACTTTGTTGCGAATCGAACTGCGACGCAGCAACATCGACAACCACAGCCATGGCCCCGTAAGTATTCTCACTCTATGCGATCACAGCGGATTCCCTCGAATGCAGCGACTCGAACGATGGTGCGACTGGTGCGGTGCAGGACGTTGCGATGCGAAATGGGCCTCGTGAGCAGGATGAAGTGATGGACACTGGCATGAGGGCACACATTGCTTCAAAGCATCACAGTGCGATGGGACGTCAGCATCGGAGACAGCAAGAGAAGGACCGCCGCACACATCTGATACACCACTCGCACCACCGCCAGGACGCTGCATTTCGACCCCATCTTTGAGGACAATTCAGGCTAACAACCACTCAGACGCAGTTACTCCAAGACCTACAAGGTCCCACGTCGTCCATTCGAGTCGGCTCGTCTGTCAGTACACTCCCATGGCCACTGATCGTGAGCTTGCTCGCCTTCAAGTCAATGGTCTAACAACCCGCACAGTGACGCCGAGTTGAAGACTGTCGGAGAATATGGTCTCCGCAACAAGCGTGAGGTGTGGCGCGTCGGCCTCACCCTCTCCAAGATTCGTCGTGCCGCTCGGTAAGGATACACATGAGAGATACGTACAAGGAAACTCGCTGACTTCCTGCCAGGCAACTTCTCACCATGGACGAGAAGGATCCCAAGCGTCTCTTCGAAGGCAACGCCCTCATTCGCCGTCTGGTCCGTGTCGGTGTGCTCGACGAGTCCCGCATGAAGCTCGATTACGTGCTTGCCCTCAAGGTCGAGGATTTCTTGGAGCGCCGTCTCCAGACTTGCGTCTACAAGCTCGGCCTCGCCAAGTCCATTCACCACGCTCGTGTCCTCATCCGCCAGCGCCACATCCGGTATGTCTTGTGTCTCTTCTTTGATTCCACTCAAACGCTAACATCCATTTCAGCGTCGGCAAGCAAATCGTCAACGTTCCATCCTTCATCGTCCGTCTCGACTCGCAGAAGCACATCGACTTTGCCCTGACCTCGCCATTTGGTGGTGGACGTCCCGGTCGTGTGCGGAGAAAGAAGGCTGCCGCCGCTGCCAACAAGGATGCTGGTGGTGACGATGCCGGCGAAGAGGAGGAGGAGTAAGCAAATCGCTTCTCTCTGGACTTCATGACTTCAAAATTCGGGCATACGCAAGGCGTCACTGGGAAAGTGCGGATATGGGTTCGCTGTGATACTCGTGATTACGATGGATAGTCGCTGCAATCGAACGGCCACCTGCTGAGTCTGCTGATTTGACAATTTTGAAGAATTTTCAAGTACAACGTCGTGATGCTGATGACAAGTGAATCCAAGGGCGTCAGGAGCCGGAGGGATAAAGCGAAGAGCTGCAAGTTATATGCAAGTGCAAGTCCTGATCAGGCGTGATACAGGAAACCTCGGAATTTCCTACGTCTCATGCCCCCTCGTCCCCTGGACGAAGGCAACAGCCGGTCCAGACCTTCTCTACGAGCTTAAGGGCACGCTTTCCAATTGTGCGCTGGCCCGGTGCGATCGCATGTGGCGGTTTGTGGCCGATCACTCGCCGGTGTCTTCCGAAGGCCATGTGATGAAGGACTCTTTGCCAATGGGTCCGAGTAGGCCGGGTCCGCCAGCAACAGTGCCTTTCTTTTGGGTGGCCACGCGGGCTGGCCACGCTTTTGCTACTCGGTCGTCCTTGATGTCGTCGCTGGGCACGACCTTGACGACATTGGACGAGCGTACATCGATGGTGTAGCCGTGACTGGTCTGATGCTTTTGCTGCTCCGCAGTGACTGGATTCTTCACAGAGATGGTGACGTGGGGGTCATCTGGCCTGCGTTTGCCACGGGTCTTGGTCGAAGTATGGACTCAAGATCTAAATTGGGAAGGCATTAGTGCTTGCTGCTGATCTAGGAATTTCTCTGAAGACATCCGTACCTTATCAGCACTTGGGTCGTATCTGGATCTGCCGCATTCGGCGTTTGAGATTGAGGGTACCGAGGGCGAGGTGGGGAGGGAGAGTATTGAGGTGAGGTGTTTGGTGTTCTACGAAGATGATGTCGAGTAGTCTTGGAAATTCTGGGTTGTGGATTGGAGGGGAATGAGAGACCCGACTGTTCTGCAGTATGCACGAGGTGATGCTCCCGGCAGGCTCTGCAATGGTAAGACGATGATATTTCGGTTCAGGTAGATCAGTAGTTGGCGTCTGGTGATCCAGGAGACCAATTATATGACGAGAGGATGTCAAAGTCGAGCAATGGTAGCAACAAATTACCGCTTTCAAGAGTTGTATCTCTCCCATAGCCGAGCTCACACATCTCCCTCATGTATCGTGTCTCATCACCCCAATCTAGTCCCACTTCCCCATCCCCATCGGCGTCCATTCCTGGCCGGGATAACTAGTCCCGCGCATAATCACCTCCTCTTCTCCGACCGTCGGATCATCTCTCCGTCCACTATACCCCGACGACTGACGCCTCTGGTAAGGTCCCCCAGCTCCACGTGGCTGCTGTTGGGAAAACATGTGCGGCGAGGTATAGCTCTGCGGCGATTCATGCTGAGCATAGTACCGTGGTTGAGCACGCGGCAATACGGAATGGCCGTATGGCTGAGAAGGTCCGTATTGCGTGCTGACTGGTCGGTGGCGGGGGCGTTCGTATTCGTAGGATTGAAGGGATGGCGGTTGAGGTGTGTTGGGGAGGGAGTCGAAGGAGAAGCGACGCAGTTCGGAGTGGGACTCGGGTCCGGCTGTGTGGGAGCGAGGTGGAGGGTTGCCGTACATTGGGACTCGACCTTGGCTGTGCTGTGAGACTGGAGGGTATGGGCGCGTACTCGATGGGCGCGTTGAGGGAGGTGGACGCTGTTGCGGGTATTGCTCTTGTTGATGGTAGTACGCTGTAGATGAGTACTGTTCTTCTGGTGACATTGTTTGTTGAGGGGATCGAGGGTCATAGTCGCCTGGTTCGTTTCTGGGGAGGGCGAGTGTCCATGGTGGCTGTTGCTCTGCGTAGTCGTGCGCTGGACTCCTACCTATCTCGCGAGAAGGTCTCCTGCCGTGTTCTCCAGGCGTTGCGTAAGGACTTTGGTAAGGTGGGTAGTACTGCGGCTGTCCACTCATTTGACGCTGACCATAAGGCGGCATGTCCCCGGAATCAGACCATGGCAGCTGTCGAGGTGCATTCGACGGTGGTCCAGAGACTGGTGCGCCATACGGATAGAACCTACCATGGTCCCAAGACGTTCGCGGGCCATGTTCAGGATTTGCAGTATAGGACGGCGTGCCTTGATCTGGAGGCGGACCGATCGGGTCGACCGGTGCATTGTAGGACGCCTCCACGGGTCGGAAGGGTTCAGGAACAGGGTTGCCAACTCTGTATCTGCCGCCACCCTCGCTGTGCATGCGACGATGTCCGGGCATGGGCTGATCAGCTTCTGGCGGAGACATTGTCCGCTGGAGGTTCTCGTCTTGAGCTGGCTGACCGTACCATGCCCCTGGCGGAGGCTGTGCAGTTGTGCCATCGGCACTGGCTTGCAGACTAGGTAGTCGAGGTTGCGGTGATTGGCGCTGCACATTCGCGTTGTTGTCTTGATATGCAGGCATGTCTCTCTTTCGCGCCGCTTCGTACTGACTGTAATCAGTAATGTTGCCGCTGACGGTACTGCTGTTGACGACACGCTCTTTCCCCAGTGGTGACTGCGCCATTGCATCTCGCTCAGAGGGCGCCGCTTTGGTCAGCTTCTTCGGCTTCGACGGACTGCTGGCGGCCGCCGGTTTGGATGAGCCGCCTGCAGGAGTTGCAGAACGTCCGAACAGCGATCCAAGAGCCGAGAAGCGCTTCTTCTTTGAAGCCTTCTCGACCATTGTCGCCTGCGTTTGCAGAGGCTGCTGTATCGTAGCACGTCTCGCACTCTCTTCTCTCGATTTGACGGCGGCGGGAGCATTCACTGCGGCCGTATCGACGTCTTTGGTGTCTGGCTCGGCCGCTGCCGCTGCCGCTGCCGCTGAGTTGTGCCTACTACCATCATCACCTTTCCTAAAAGATGACTGCCGTCGACCTTTAAGCGTGTCCCAGATCCCAGAGCGACGTCGACCGTGTTTGTCTCCCTGTGGTGCACCGGCTTCTTGTCGAGGCTGTGCTTCTTGCGTGACCTCATCAGAGGCATAGAGATCTTCTAGCCCATGATTGTCGGTAATCTGGTTCGGGGGCGGAGCACCGCCGAAGCCATTGTCTCGCTGTACCTGTTGTGGTATGGCAGGACGGCTAGATCCAGCCACGTTCATGGGTGCAGCTTGGACGCCCCCTTGATCATGTTCAGTTGAGCGAAAAAGTGGGTGCTGCTGGAAAGGAGGCGTCCCAACTGGTGGTCCTCCCATCACGCTCAAGTCCACAGGAACTGGTTCGACCTGGGATGCGGCAGAAGCGGTCTGCTGCAACGACCCACTTTGTGTAGTTGTTGTAATCGTTTCCGGCACAGGTAGGCCACTTGCATCTCGAGGAAGCGTCGTGTACGACATGTCTCGAGTGAACATTGCAGGTCTCTGCGGGTTCGGCATGCTCTCGTTCGACTCGGAGGCTGGCTGCGCGATGCTACAGGTACTTTGCACAGCATCACCGGCACTCGCAGCAGACGGCCCCAAGTCAGCAACTTGTGCGCCGGTCAAGCTCATACCGAGCGGTTGGGCGGTTTGAGGCCCTGCCATGACGCCCAAGCTCGACACGGATGAGTGTCTCGATGTCGACGGACGAGTGCTAAGCTGAGTACCGGGACGTTCTTCCTTCTCGCCCTCCTCGGCCGAAACTTCGCTCCGGGCATCTTCACCAGCCGGAGTGCCGCCGAGCTGTGATGGCCGACTCGCGACAACAGCTGACGGTCCGACTCCAATGCTCGTCTCCCTCTCTCTGCCCCCGAAAGTGTCCGGTTCTGCAGTCATCCCCGGACTTTTCAACCCACCCCAACTATCCTGACTCGTGAAATTCAGATGCGCCAGAATCATACTGTCTGGTCTGGGTCGTCCATCGCTCAATCGCTTCGCCTGCTGGCTCGGCAATCTTTCCCTGTCGCTGACTTTGCGCTGGTGCTGTGGACGCGGCTTCATCACGACTTTCTCTTCCTCGCCGCTTGAGTGCTGGTGCTGTGGACGCGGCTTCATCACAACATGTTCGTCTCGATTCACGTCGTCCTCCTCATCAACATGTGCGATCCTCACCTCGCTGGCTTTTCTCAGCGGGACAGAACGAACAGGGACGGCTGTTGCGACTGCTGGTAGGTTGGGTACTTCTGTTTCGCCTCCAGCCGTGCTGCGTATGGACTCTTGACCTAAACCTGGCTCTTCTTCAGCAGGGACTGGTTCCAGTATCGCCGCTGGTCGTTCATCATCTGGGAACTTCAACGGCCCCGCACTGCTCCTCCGCCGACTCGGCTCCATAGACGCTCGTCTCCCGCTATCGAACGTAGCAGCTGTAGGCGCAGGACTGGGCAAAACCCCCAAGCGTCCGACGGGTTTCTCCTCAGCTCCCGGCGCTATCTGGGGCAGCGTAGCGTCGGGCGAGTTCCACGCCTCTTCTCTGCCCGGTGACAGCGGGCCTCCTTCGTCTGCGGATGCGGTTGGGTGTACGGCGACATCGCTGAAGTCTCCGAGAATGAAAGGTTTCTGTTCATTGGCAGGTTCTGCTGTAGCTTCGTTCTCCTGCTCGCCCTGCTCCAGGAGTAGACTCGTCGGCCTGGATCCAGCGCCTCTAAGTACTGCCAGCGAAGAGGCGGGCCGTGAAGCAGGTGTCTCAATCCCATGTATACCTGTTAGACTTTTGCTGCTCCGACTACGACTTCGACTACGGCTTTTTCCGCGCAGCCAGTCGCCGAAACCCATGCTCAGTGGCCGGGAGGAATTGGTATCCTTTACGGTCTGGCCGGATAGAGAGGAAATGGACTTTGAAGATGAGTGGCGGGCGAAGATTCCAGGGCGAATAGCCGGGATCGGAGTCTTTGAGGTGGGAGGCGCTGTAGGTGTAGCGTTCGATGCTGGGATCGGAAAGCTAGCTGAGTTAGTAAGGCGAGGGTTCTCGCTCGGGTCCTCAGCTGTTGCGGGCAATGGCAGACCGGTCTTCGTGGTTTGTTCTGTGACCTGAGCTGTCCCGAGTGGCGGTAACACAACATCCTTCTCCTCTTTCCCGGCCGGCAGGGAAGCGGGCGTGTTGCCCGCCGATGGATCTGTTGCACTGGTGGCAGGATCACGACGCATAAAGTCAGCTGTTTCCCTCTCTTTGTCCTTCGCATCGCTCGACTCTTCAACGACTTCCGACCCATCGTTCTGCGTTCCTCCCGCAACGACATCGACAATCCTTTCATTTGGTGGAGTTGTTCCCCTTTCAGACCCACCTCCGCCAACAAAAGCCCCGTCGAACCCTTCAAAGGGCGAAGCATCGCCCCTCTCATTCCCATGTTGACCTCCGGGCTCATCCGGACTCAGAGTCAAAGATTCGGCTAGCTTCAAAGGCGAGCCCCCCTGCAGACTGGGTCGGTCATCCACCTCAGCCGTCGGCACACGCGGCACATCTACTGCAGTAGACGTGTTCGTCGTCAATCCCGAAGAAACAATCGGCGCCGCAGACGCCACAGCCCTCGGCACAGGGAGAACAGGCGGCGTGGCAGAGGAAACCATAGCTGGAAGCGTGGCCGTCGACGAAACCGGGATCGTAGCCGAAGACGCTGTCGGAAGCGTGGACGTATTCGGAAGTGCGGCGGCGGACGACGAAGATGGCTGAGACGACAGACGGCGACGGAACTTCGACGGCGAGGAAACCTACAGAGACTTACCGTGAGCTAGTGTTCTTCTTTTCTTCATTTGCGCATGTGAAGACGACAGCGGGGTATGAGAGTGCAGCGTGAATGTGTGATGATGAGGAAGCGTTGATAGTTTAGTGCGCTCCTCAACTCAGCCAGCCAGAACAGACAGACACGCTCGCTCTCAGGGGGGCTCTTGCCTACCCTCGCCCAATGATCATCGCAGTGCCACCCTCAATCTCCTCTCCATCTCTTCAAAACTGTCTTCCGTAATCGTGCCTTCACCATCGCCAGCCTTAGTCTTCTCCTCGATCACCGGCGGGCCATCCTTCTTCTGCAAGCGACTCGTATTCGATCTCATCAACATCGACCCGGCCATCGATAGTCTTCGACTCAGCCTCGACCCCGGCGTTGACATGGTCGTGTGCGGTGCGACAGTGCCGGCAGTGTCGGTAGTGCGTCCTTCAGAGAGATCGCTGCCGGATTTTCGCAATGGGTTGGCAGGAAAGCTACCAAGCGCAGCAACTGACAACCGTCTACCCTGCCTGCCCTCTGGCGGCGCAGTCGTGGGAGAGGCGACAGTGTCGGCAGTGCCACTCTCGACGAGATCGCTCTTAGTCTTCCGCAACGGCCCGGCAGATGAGGTACCGAACGCAATGATCGACAGACGTCTACCAAACCCAACTCCACCTCCCGCCGAAGCAGTAGCAGGACGTATCGGAGCGAGACTCGCCCTATCACCGATCTTTGTGAGATCACTGCCCGTCCTCCATAGTGACCCAGTCGGCGCGTCGGGCGGATTCGATCCCAACGCCGTCCTCTTATCCACAATCCTCTCGAGTGTTGGAAGCGCGGTAAGGTGGTCGCTGTCGTAGTGAGAAGGGGTTGGGCGGCGAGAGGCGGTTCGTGGGCGGAGATGAGCAGTTGAGGAGCTGCCTGGACGGGTCGGGTGGGATGACGAGGTTTGGGGTGGAGTACGGTGCAAGGAGTCTGTGCGTGGTCGTACCATCGTGAGCTCATCCAAGGCGTTGAAGGTGGGCAGCGTCAGCAGGGCGAAGTCTCGAGAAACCGGCGGAGAGGTGGAATCCCGAGTTTCCGGGGGCGTGTAGAAGACCGGACTATTTTGTTCGGATGCACTGGGGCCGGCGGACCTCGTTGTGTTGGTGGAGTCGGTGCGTTTACTCGTCGTTCGCGCCGGGAAGCTGGACTCTGGTTTGAAATTGAAATGGTCGAATCTGCTGCTAGTCCGCGCAGGAAACTTGGTATCCAGTGCGATGCCCTTATCGTGGACGGGGCCAGTCTTCGCACCGTCGACGTCCTTCTTGGGAACGGCCTCGGCTGCGCTGGTATTGCTAACAATAGCAGCGACGTTGGAGACATCCTTTCGTGAGATCTGACCAGCCGTCGAAGGAGAAGTAATTGCGACATCCCGATCCTGGTAGTAGAAGCAAAAATGAGCGCGCGGGTACGAGACACAAGTCCGCTCCAATTAAAAAGGAGAAATGTAAGGAGACTTGTTCTGTGGTCCAACTCGTTGCGTTCGTGTCGTAATGCTTGTGGTCCGCTTTCTCGCCAGCATTTCGTTTCTTGTTCGATCCGTGGTCTGTCCGCTGCGCAAACGTCTGCCTACCCTCACTGATCTTCAACGAGTCGAGGAGACTGACGTAGAAGACTAGGCGTGTAGACTATACGATAGACAATAGAAGAGGTAGGTATCGAAGAACGCTCATAGCAAGAAGAAGCACGCTCAATCATCACTGCTCATTGCCGCTCATTCCTCGCAATCCCCAGAGCGACCCAGTCTGTTGCTGGGTCTGTGAAGTGAAAAGGGCAAAAAGGGCATCGCATAAAAGCAGAAAACAGAAAAGATCACTCTACCTTTTCACCCCCGCCACCACCGCCAAATCGACTCCTTCCCTTCGCAAACAAACCCTTCGCGCCCGCCTGTGCCTTCCCACCGAGCACACCAGTCTTCTGCATGAACGCTTTCCCCTTCAACTTCAACTCTTCCACATCGATCGGCGCTCCTCCACTGGTCCCATCCGCAGCCTGTCCCGTCGGCGGTGCGCCGCTAGAAGAACTCACATTTCTCTGCCCTCCACCAGCAGGTCCCGACGTCGAAGGGCTGGCGCCGTCCAACCCGCTAGTACCGGAGAAATTCCGCGTGAATTTAGCTAAGCTTGGGCTAGCTTTATGGCCCTTTAGGAACGCGGCAGGGAGAGAGCTCGTGCTTCCCGATCCAGTGTTCGCACCCAACGTGGGAGGTGCGCCAAGCGGACCGCCGGTGACGTCGGAGTGTTGAGCAGACATGACGCGAAGCCAATCGGAAAGGCCAGTGTTCATTTCGGCGAATGTCGTCCGCGTTTCGTTGTAGGTAGCGATGCGGTCTTCGGAGGTTTTGAGGGCGAGGATGCTGCGGAAGGGAGGGATGGGTTTATGGGGTTGTTGAGTGGAGTTTGGCTTGGCAGGAAAAGTAGGCGAAGATGTCGTAGGAGCGTCTACCGACGCGCTCCGGACGTCTGAGGAATAACGGGCATCTGAGGATTGGCGCGCATCCGAAGAGTGGCGTGCATCAGAGGACAACCGGGCGCTACTCTCGTGTGCATTGTCGTTGAGGTAGCTCTGATCTTGCGCAGAAATTGGCGAGGGGGGAACGTCCTGCAGCGACCGCGACGGGCTGTGGGCTGACATGCTGCCGCGATCTGTTTCCTGAACAGGACTCAGATAACTCTCATGCCTCACACCGTCCCTTGCGGTCTCTTGTTGACCAGGAATGACGACAATCGGCGTCTCAGCATCCGGCGTCTCGTCACCAGCGTTCATAACATGAAGTGTCTTGCTCTGACCTCGCTCATACGGCATCTCAGGTTTAATTTCAGGACTCTGGACAGGTTCTGGGACGGGTGGAGCCTCCCAGCTGAAACGTGTCTGGAGGAGACCAGGGTGTCGGGATGTTTCGGCGGCAGGTAAAGTGGGGAGCCCCTCCACCCTGCGTTCGTTCCTGGGCGCGTCCAATGCGTCCTGCGTCCGCTCGGCGTCTTCTGGCGTTGCATCGTCCTGTCTGATGGGATCCAGACTTCGGACGATTTCTTTGCGTAGACGATCGCTCTCCATATCGCCCGGGCCCGTCTCACTCGGGTACACACTGGTCACCTGAGGTCGGAGACCACCATCGCGACTTCCTGGTGGCATGTCGTCCCGCGACTTTACCCGCAACGGCGCCACGGACTTGAAGTAGTCCTGGCTCAAAGTTTCTCCAGCTGGTGCTTCCTTGGATATGGGAGTTGGCGGCATGGAGGACGCAACGGAAGTAGGAGCTTCCGAGTTTTCGGTGTCGTGTCGGTACATGGGAGGCTGCATCGGTTGATCACCTCGTACAATCCTAGGCTCTGGCGTGTCCTCCCTAGATGCTGCGGTGTCAGAGGAAGCAAAGTCCCGAGGCTGGTGACCCATGCCGACGGTAGAAAGAAGAGATGCACCAAGCTGAGCGCCAGCGTTCTTCACCTGCTCGAGTGTTGTTGGAGAGTCCTGGCTGTTGGCTGAGCCTTGCAGCTGGTGCTTCTTGGTGGTTGGTGTAAGGTCGATGTTCTCATCAGAGTCAGTACGTTGTGCCCTTGGCGTCGCTTGTGGGTACTGCGGCTCTCTTCCGGTTCCAGGCTCTGGCGTGGGAGCGGAGCTGATCCAACCACCTGGCAGATCCGGCACGAATGACTCTTCCCGCTGCACACCTGGTCTTGGGACTTCATTGCCAAGCAAGCTTCGATTCGTCTCGGGTCTCGACAGACCTTGCTTCGGTTCACCGAAGTTGCTCCAGCTGCTCTTAGAACTGCCAACACTAATGGCGGAATTCCGTCTACTGCCTGCTGCTTCATCAAGGCCGGAGAATTTGTCTGCAATCTCTCTCACACGTCCTTTTGTAGGGCTGCCTGCACGGCTGCCGTCCTGGCTTTTACCTCCCGGACTTCTGCCACCAGGAGACGTGGACGAGGGTGGCGCTTTCAGATCTGAATGAGTCTCCAAAAACAACGCCTGATCATTCTTCTGCGCAGCAAGCAGAGCCGGCGGGAACCCACCTCTCTGCGGTGAAGACGTGTTGATCTCGTTGGCGATATCCGACTCTCGCATGCTGTAGTCAGTGCCACTTCGTCCGCGCGTTTTGATCGGAAGAGGTTTGTTGTTCTCCGTCGGCTCCAAAATGACGCTGGCCATTTCTGCCCCTTGGTCCGGCACGTCAGCTGATTCGGCATCCATAGGTACTGCTGACAAGGGCGTGCTTAGCCGGCGATTTGCCGTGGTTTCCAGTGCGGGTGTTCTGGCTGGAGAGCTGCCGGTGGATGGTGGATCCATACTTCGTCGGTAGCCTGGTTCAAAGTCACCGCTCACGACGCGGCCACGGTCATCTAGAATGTGTTGTGAGCTGTGTTGCCCTGCCTGTAGACGTTCCATGTGGTGAGACTTACCCGACGATGGTCGTGGTCCTGCGGGAGTAGTCTCTTCGATGGACGGCATCTGCTCTTGCATCTTATGTCTTTCAAGTGCAGCAGTGGCACCTGAAGGGACACGACTCATAATCGGACTGATCTCGGCACTGCCTTGGTGCGACGAAGATGAATTGTCTCGTGACATCTCATCATCATTGCGGTCGAACGCAGTGTCAACAGCGGAGCGGAAGCCCTTGGAAGGTCGATGCTGAAGATCTGCGACGTTCGTATTGGCAGAATCCCCGAGACCCGTCGACGCGTTGTCATCAGCGTCGTCCTGTGCGGCCGACGTGGGCGTATGTTGTATGCTTGAAGCCTCACCAGTGTGAACCACAGGCGCACCCATGGCCCGGCTAGCGATGGCCTGCGTTCCAGAGCTTGACCCATCGTTCAGAGCGTTGCCACCGACACCCGCGCCGAGACTTCCAGTGAGAAAGTCCGTGCCAAAGCCGGAGAACCTTGTAACCAACGGCAGTGTCGGGCTTGTGTCCCTCACTCGCAGTCTCTCCGGCGACGGTTGCTCTGCTGTCTCGTAGAGACGCGAATCTCTGTGTTCTGCCACTGAATCCAACGGCGGCGGACTCTTTTCCCTCGCCAGCGAGTCTATGGACGGTCGGTTTTCGTCCTCACTCTGACGACGAAGCTCTTCTGCGTGGCGTTTGTAGATGTCGGCCGGTCGAATAAATGGTAGCGGCTTTTCGACAGCGGGAGAAGCTTCCCGAGCGGGCGGTGAAAACGTCGTTGCAGGCAGGCTGGGTGTGCCACTGCTGCGACTGCTTCGGCGTGGAGGGAACTGCTCGGCGGAGGCTCTCGGAGAAGTCGTGGCAAGGGGAGGGGGGACTGATTCGGGGTTCGTGAAGTCGCGCGGCCTTGATGCGCTTGATGGGAGGTCCCTCGGTGCTGCATGCTGTTGTGGAGCTGCAGGCGAAGGCTGGCTATTCACATCCTGACCGGAGAAATGCGAAGGCTGTCCCGCGCTGAATTGTCGACTCTCGTCGCCACGATCAAAGCTTGACGCTCGTGCAAGTTGAGGGTGGTTGTTGTAAGGATCGCGAGGTGGTTGTGAGGTCGGCATCGGCGGCGGAGGCTCGTTGTATTCAGTGTCATCGTAAGGATCATATCCGCCCCAATCATCGCCATCGTATGTCTGTGTTGGTGCCTTGCTCCATTTCTGCGTCCGATTGCGGCCTGGTACGGTCTTGTAGGAGATCGGAGTGATGTCGCGGGAGGCCATGTTGGCCGTTGTGGTATGCGAGTGGTGGTGTGGTATTAGAGTTGTCAGCTCATATCAGTGCAGAGACGCGTGTTCCTCGTGCGGGTTGCTGTTGTGGTCGTGGTCGTGAATCGTGGTCGTGATCGTGATGTTCTGTCATTCGTCGCGATGAAAGACAATTAAGAATTACAAGACTCCGTTCAGTCGTGAGAGGCGCGAAGAGTGGACGTTTGGCGAGGGAGGAGAGCGTCGACGTGGCCAAGCAAGCAAAGCGGCGATGATACGAAGCGAGTCACTCTCCCGAACCGGTTTCCCAGGTTTGGGTCGCTGGGATTCCCTTGAACGAAGGCGGAGGAGAGGCGTCAATATTTGATGAGAACAGGACTGAAGGGGAAGGGAGTGGATTGTTACAGCAAGGCGAACGGAAGAACGACGACGACGACGTGTTTTGTACTGAGGCGGAGTCGGATGGCGTTGCGCGTTCCAAGTCTTCATTGCTGCTCCTGTATCGATGATTTATGCACCCCTTGGCGCAGGTCATCCATGTCGGCGGCGCAGCATTCCCGAGAACCTTTTGCGCCGCGACACCTCATTCTGTCCTCATTTTAGGCCACCTGGCCACGACCGCCCTCCCTCAAGACAATGCTCACCATGTCCACCCACGCCTCAATCCAAGACCGCACCCCCGAATTCCGCTCCATCCTCGCCGCCGCACAAAAGTCACTTGCACGGCAACGAAAACCCGGCGCGCCCGCCTCGCAACAGTCTCAACCCCTCCTCGCATCCTCACAAAACGGCACTTCCACCCCGCCGACACGCAAACAACGTAGTGAATTCGCACGCAATGCCGCTGCAATCGGAAGAGGGATCAGCGCGACGATGGGGAAGCTGCAAAGATTGGGCGAACTGGCGAAGCGGAAAACACTCTTTGACGATCGGCCGGTGGAGATTGCCGAGTTGACGTACGTGATCAAACAAGATCTCGCGGGGTTGAATCAGCAGATTGGCGCATTGCAGCAACTGCAGCGACAGACGTCAATGGGAGGTGGAGGAGCATCAAAGGGAGGAGCGGAGCAAGAAGGCGAACACAACAAGAATGTGGTGGTGCTATTGCAAGGGAGACTAGCAGATGTGGGAGTGAACTTCAAAGAGGTGCTCGAGGTGCGCACGAAGAATATCCAGGCCTCGCGGACCCGACAGGAAGGCTTTGTGTCGTCCGTCGCTTCCCAACAACAAGCATCACAACCGCAAGCCGCCTCAGCGCGCCTAGATCCAGGTCGAACAGATTCTCCTCTCTACCAACCTCCTTCCCGCAATCGAAGTCCGAAACCCGGCCAGCAAAGCCAGGATGTCCTCTCCCTCGAGCCATCATCCTCATCGGCGCTATACGGCCCTTCGCAGACCCAGAATCAGCAACAACTCCAGCTCATGGAAGAAGGCACCTCCCAAAACGCCTACATCTCCCAGAGAGGAGAAGCCATCGAGGCCATCGAACGCACCATCAATGAGTTGGGAGGTATCTTCGGCCAATTGGCGCAGATGGTGTCGGAACAAGCGGAGCAAATTCAGCGCATCGATGCGAATACGGACGATGTGGTGGACAATGTGGACGGCGCGCAGAGGGAGTTGATGAAGTATTGGAATCGGGTGCAGGGGAATCGCTGGTTGGTGGCGAAGATGTTTGGGGTATTGATGGTGTTCTTCTTGCTGTGGGTGTTGATTGCGGCGTGAGGGAGGGCAGGGTTGCTGTGGGTTTACAAGAGTTGGACATTTCCGGGTTAGAAGGTGGGAATCGATACAGAAAGATCGGGCATGGCTCTCTTGCTGGTTGTTGGATTAGATGGATCGTTCCGTACAGCGCAGTCCCTCGGGGGAGTTTTTATCTTTGTATATCTGCTAATTTGAGGAGTCTGCCTGGTGTGGTCTCTAATAAAGCAGCTTCTGCTGCCAGAATTCCTTCTTGCATGCAAGGACCGTGCTGTGATGCCTGTTACAAAAAGCTGACATGGCCCATTCCACAGCATTCACACTGGCTGGACGCTCGACCTCACCTTTCTTTGATTTCGATCTCAGCAGCACTCTCAAGCCAAGACATATCTCGTCCCAAAATGACGATCGCCATCTCAGGCTTCTCAGCCTCAACGACCTCATGCGACGCGCCGAGCATAAGAGAAACTCTATGCTGCAGCATAGTACGAACAGGGGTCACAATGTCCGTTCCGCGGAGGCTTTGGTAGCCAAGGCGCAGCAAATCTACGGCTTGCTTCCACTCACACCTTCGTTCTCCACCACCAAGACAACAGAAATACGATGCAAACACGTCGGATGAAGCTTGTCTGTCCATCACGGGGTCGGCGGAGGCGATGAATACTCCGACGATGGACCCCATGGGTGGTGTGATCCCATGGAGAGATACGCCCTTGGCATCGC
Organism: Zymoseptoria crescenta; assembly: GCA_026122155.1. NCBI lineage: Eukaryota > Fungi > Ascomycota > Dothideomycetes > Mycosphaerellales > Mycosphaerellaceae > Zymoseptoria > Zymoseptoria crescenta. The sequence goes on from JALRMM010000470.1 coordinate 17,623, forward strand.
CGGCCTGCTATCCTCCCTACGACCAACATCACCTCCTGCGACGAGGACGACATGATACAACTTACAGGACGGCATTCCAACAACACTCCGCTCGGAGCTTCCACCGCCGCCTACCCTTTCCGCCAACACGACATCAAGATCGTCCTTCTACGAGATTATAGCTGACGCGGATGTCCTCCTCCAAGACCGCTGGGCGTATTGGCAGGGGAATCTTGGTACTTGGCGATCGCGTCTCCCGCGCAAATAAGGCGTTTGCACCACTCAACACATCTCTCATTCGCCTCTTTCCTGATTCTCTTGTTGTTTCTTCTCCTTGACAAGTTCTTCTCGAGGTCTGGTCGACTTGCCATCCTCTTTCCCACACTCGTTCCTTTTGATACCCGCTATCGTTTAATTCTTGCTTCCGACCCGACTCTCTCCCGACATCAATACCTCTCCAAACGAACACTTCGAGTCCCACCACCATGAAGTCTGTCCTCGGGTGCAGCGCTGCGGCGCTCGCCACCTTCGCCGCGACCGTCTCCGCCAAAATCATCCCCCGTCAACAAGGCTCCCTCCCGCCAATCACTGTCGAAGGCAACGCATTCTATGCCGGTGGAGAGCGCTTCTACGTTCGTGGTGTGGCATACCAACCAGGTGGAGCCTCCGACGCTCAAGATCCCATGCTCGACACGGAAGCCTTCACCCGTGACGTGGCGAACTTCAAGGAGTTGGGAATCAACACTATCCGCATCTACACGATTGACAACTCGGCCAACCACGACGAAGCGATGAAGATGCTGGACGAGGCGGGCATATACCTGACACTGGACGCGAACACTCCAGACTATTCGCTCAATCGCGCCAGTCGGGAGGATCTACACATTTCGTACAACGATGTTTACCTGCAGAACGTCTTTGCTACCATCGATGCTTTCGCCGGATACAGTGAGTGTACCCACTTCATCACAGCGCCCCATTCTAATCCTCCCTCCAGGCAACCTCGCCATGTTCTACTCCGGCAATGAAGTTATCAACGCAAAGAACAACTCCAATGCCGCTCCATACGTGAAGGCGGTCACGCGTGACATGAAGAACTACATCCGTGCCCAGGCTCCCCGCAGCATCCCTGTCGGCTACTCCGCCGCCGATGTGACCGAGAACATCTACCAACAAGCCACCTACTTCGCCTGCGGCGACGATGAGACTGCCCGTGCGGACTTCTTCGCTCTGAACGACTACGCCTGGTGCGATCCTTCTTCATTCGAAGAGTCCGGCTGGGACCAGAAGGTGCAGTTGTATGGCAACTACTCTCTCCCCCTCTTCCTCTCTGAGTACGGATGTATCACGAACGAACGCAACTGGGGTGAGGTCGCATCCCTCTACTCCACCGACATGACGGGCGTCTACTCCGGTGGTCTGGCGTACGAATACACCGTCGAGCCCAACGGCTACGGTCTCGTGGAAGTCGACTCTTCCGGCAACATCTCTCCCAACCGCGACTTTGAAGCCCTCATGCGAGCCTTCCAAGCCACCTCAAACCCCTCCGGCGACGGTGGTGCACGCCGCCAGACGTCTGTGATGGAGTGCCCGGCTGAGTCGGATAACTGGCAAGTGTCGACGAATCTCTTGCCGGAGATCCCCGAGGGCGCGGCGGAGTACATCAAGAACGGCGCCGGTCAAGCTGTGGGACTTGCGGGCGATGGCTCTCAGACGGCGGGAACTCCTTCGGAGACGAATGAGGATCTGAGCAACGGCGTGGCAACGAGTGGTAGCAATGTCAACGGACAGCAGAACAACAACGGAGGTTCGGGCGGCAACGGTGGTGACCAGGAGGGAGCGGCGAACGGACGACAGGTCGCTGCTTTGACGATGGTTGTTGGCCTGATGGTCGCTTTCGCTGCGGTGTTGTAAGTGGGATGACATGACAGTTTTGTTGTACAGTCAAGATAGTCGAGACCAGTTTGAGTTGTTTTCTTGCATGGCTTGCCTTGGGGATTCGGTCGCATAGATGGCGACAGATATCGTCACTACAGAGTTCTCCATTTTCTGTTGAATTGGACTCGGAGTGTGCCTCTGAACGGCGTTCCGATTCTACACTACCTCCATGCAAGATGACTTTGAGCGATCCTTGGAGTCCACATGCTGCCCGATCGTTTCAATGTTGCGTCCTCATTGGAGCAGTTTCGGGTGATCTTTCTTCCACGTCCCGATGCCACTGCCACTGCCACCTCCTCTTCCTGTTCCTCGTCATTTCCGAGCCACATCTTCCATGACAGCAGCGGCCATGGCCAAGCCGTCCACACGATTCACCGACATCCGCTGTCAAGACAGCGACCTGCCAAGTGCGAGTCTGACGGAGCATCGCCTTTCGCGCAGGAAGCCGTTGTCGGCGCCGGCAAGCAAGCGATAGAGATCAGATAGGCCAGGGGACATGGGGAGCTTTGGTCTCCGTCGAGCGAAGTACATCCGTAACTCTCCGCACAACAGGAACTGAGAGCTTCCGTCCGGCGTTCTGTAGAGCCAAGGTAGAATACAGGACGTGGACTTCTCGCCAGCGGCATCATCGCGATTGCTCCTCCATCTTTCTCACTCTCTCTCCTCCCGCACACTCCTCCAGCGAACCACTACATCGCCATCAAGATTCGAAAACCGCAAGTCACACAACCATGGCCACCACCACATCCTCCACCACTTCACCAACTTACATCACCTCCCTCACCTCCCTCCCCAAACAAAACTTCCTCTTCGCTCCCTCACCCATTCAGCCCCTCCCCCGTCTCCTCCGCTCTCTTGATCCGAGCTCAAACCTCACCCTCTCCGCCAAACGCGAAGACCTCCACACCTTCCTCCCCGCCGGCGGAAACAAGATCCGCAAACTGCAATACCTCGTCGCCGACGCCCTCGCCCAAGGTGCAGACACCCTCGTCTCAATCGGCGGCGTACAGTCCAACCACACCCGAGCTGTAACCGCCGTCGCCAAAGCGAGCGGACTGGAAGTCGTGACGGTTCAAGAAAGCTGGGTCCCCGTTCCCTCCGCTGCACAACCTGGCTATGGACGAGTCGGCAACATCATGTTGAGCAGACTCATGGGTGGCGATGTGCGTGTCTTACCGCCACAAGGCGTGGGAGAGGGCGAGGACTTTGGTATCGGACACAAGTCCACCGCCAAGCAGGTGTGTGAGGAAGTGGAAGCCAAGGGAGGGAAACCTTACTATATCCCTGCGGGAGCGAGCGATCATCCGTTGGGTGGGATGGGGTTTGTGGAGTTTGTGGTGGAACTTGCTGAGCAGGAGAAGGGGTTGGGGAGGTTTCACGATGTGTTGGTTGTGTGTTCTGTGACCGGCTCCACGCAAGCTGGGTTGGTGGTCGGAGCTGTGGCGGAGGGCAAGGGGAGAAGGATCATTGGGATTGATGCGAGTGGTAAGCCTGCCGAGACGAGGGCGCAGGTCTTGCGGATTGCGAGGGCTACAGCTGAGAAGCTTGATCCAACGTTGGAGATCAGGGAGGAGCATGTTGTGCTGGACGAGAGGTTTCATGAAGGCGTGTACGGACTTCCGGGACCGAGTACGATTGAGGCGATGAAGTTGGCGGCGAGGACGGAGGCGTTGATTACGGATCCCGTGTATGAGGGGAAGAGTATGGCGGGGTTGATGGGGCTCGTCAGGGAGGGAGGGTTGGGCGATGCTGAGCATGTGTTGTTTGTGCATTTGGGGGGACAGTCGGCGGTGGATGCTTATGAGAGTTGGTTGGATTGATCGGTTACCATGGAGTCTCAATCCATCAGGAACATGGGTTATGGTGGAATCCACGATGGCATTGCCTACGCAGACGTGACATTTGGAAGAATGACAGTATACGCCGCTCTTAGCCTGAACTTGATTCGACGACAGCGAGACGGATCAGAGACATGAAGTTCACAGTCTAACCCCAACCCCAACCCTAAGCGTGTCACATGCAAGCGTCAGCTCTCTCCACCGGAACCCCCACTCCGTCTCTTCAATGGTGATCTTCCATCAACATTCACTTACAATTCCCCAAAACTTCTTCCTCTGCTCTTCTTCCTCCTGCCGCATATGGCAACTCTTCTCCGGCCGCTGGTTTCGCGATCCTGTGTTCCTCCTCGAGCTATTGTCCCTCGATCTCTACAATGTCGACGACGTGCACCTCACCGACAATGTCGGCGAAGCTTGCACAACGCACCTATAGCGCAACCTCCCGCCATTCCTGATTACGCATTTGCTTTCGAGTGAGTCAAAACATCCCTCCCCTTTTCGACCATCCGTTGACGATCCCCCGGCATCGATGGCGTCCTGCTCCGTTCCTCCGCCGCCCTCCCGGGTGCTACCAAAGCCCTCTCCTACCTCCAATCCAAACGTATCCCCTTCATCCTCCTCACCAACGGCGGCGGCAAGTCTGAGCAAGAAAGAGTAGCAGATCTTCAGGTCAAACTCGGCGTGCCCCTCGATACCTCCAACTTCATCCAGTCCCACACACCCTTCGCCGACATGACCCACCACCACGACCAGACCGTGCTCGTCGCAGGAGGAGACCGCGATAAATGTCAAAAAGTGGGAGAGGGCTATGGCTTCAAGAGTGTGGTCACGCCGGGCGACATCCTCACCGCATACCCCGACATCTGGCCTTTCGCCAAGGTGTTCAAAGACTACTACTCCTCCTTCGCCAAACCACTTCCACACCCCATCGCCACGGACATCACCCACGACTTGACTAAACGCCTCAAAATCGACGCTATATTCGTATACAACGACCCTCGCGATTGGGGCTTGGACGCGAGCATCATCCTCGATACCCTACTCTCCCACGCGGGCTACATCGGCACGCTCAGTCCTAAGAACGGCGATGCTTCTCTGCCCAACAATGGCTACCTCCAAGACTCCCCTCCTCCACTCTACTACTCCAACCCGGATCTTTGGTGGGCTTCTTCCTACCACGCTTCCCGCCTCGGTCAAGGTGGCTTTTCCGCCGCTTTCGCCGGTCTCTGGTCCGCTGCCACCAATGGCGCCGCTTTGACGAATACGCAAACCTTTGGGAAACCGCACCAAGGGACGTATGAATTTGCAGAGAGGATGTTGATGAGGTATCGCAAGGGCTTGGTGGGTCAAGTGGGACTGAACAGTCCGTTGAGGAGGGTGTTCATGGTGGGAGATAATCCGGAGAGCGATATCAAGGGCGCAAATCGGTATAAGAGTGGGAGTGGAGTGAGGTGGAGCAGTGTGCTTGTCAAGACCGGGGTGTGGAGAGAAGGAACTGTGCCGAGTGAGAAGCCGGAATACACGGTTGATGGGGTGTGGGACGCAGTGCGGCTGGGCATTGAGGAGGCGGGTGGTGTTGTGGAGTGAGGAAGCGTTGTGGGAAGCGTTGATGATGGCAATGTATATTGCTGATAGATTATAGATCTTCGATACCAAAGCCTAATGACGACGACAGCACTGCGTCCCTCGAAGATACCTGCAAACTGGAGTCTGTTTGGTGTCGCGCATGAAGACCCGGCAAACTTCCGACTTCGGCTCTCTCGGATTCAGATACCTATCATATGGAGAATCATCGGCCAACTTCACCTCGTCTCGGGCAAAGACTAGTTCTAGTGATCTTGGACTTCATGCAGGTACTTACTTACCTTGCAGGGCGGGGTCCTCGACTCCTCGTGCTGCTGCGTTATCGCTCATGCAAGCTCCGCTTCGTTCTCCCAAGTTGACAAACCATCCAGCTCAATCATTGGGGTTCCCGGTCCCCTCGTGCGTTGGGGTTCAAGGCCTTCACCGGAACTCAAGGTCCAACACCCGATCGATACATTGCCTTGCCCAGAGAAGCCTGGCAAAGCTTGAAGCCGAAAACCTGACCCTCGAACTCACAGCCACAGGCACATTGAGAATCAGCATACCTGCCTCTGCATCCCAACTGTGACTTGACCATGACGGCCGCCGAAGAGCTTCCTTCCCAAGACGGTACAACAGCCCAAGCCGTCGCCTCCATCCCAACACCCGCCTCAAGTCCCAACTCCGACAACGAGATAGCATCTCCCACCACAATCTCTTCTTCAATCCTCCACGCCTCCCTTAAGACAAGCCCACCGGTCATTGCTTCCGCCAATGGAAACCATCTCCACACAACGTGCGGCCGCACCATCTTCGACGCCACCGGCGGCGCAGCAGTCGCCTGCCTCGGCCACCAGCATCCTCGCGTCCGCTCCGCCATCTTGACGCAACTCGACGAGGTCGCATACGTGTACTCTCCCTTCTTCTCAACTCCCGCGTCCGAAGCGTTGGCCGCTAGACTCGCCGCTTCCACGGGAGGTCTGCTAAGCAAAGCTTTTGTCGTCTCCTCAGGCACGGAAGCGATCGAGGCGAGCTTGAAGATGGCACGGCAATATTTTCTCGAACTCCCCGACCCGCAACCTCAACGAGTGAATTTCATCGCGAGACTGCAGAGCTATCATGGCAATACGCTCGGTGCACTGGGTGTCGGCTCGCACAAGGCGAGAAGGGCGATCTATGCTCCGCTGCTGGGCGGGAACGTCAGCCATGTGAGTCCGGCGCACGTATACCGGGGTATGCAAGATGGCGAGGACGAGGCTGGCTACGTTGTTCGCTTGTTGAAGGAGGTGGAAGATGAGTTCCTTCGCCTCGGACCGGAGACGGTGTGCGGTGTCGTGGTGGAGACGATGGCTGGCCTCACCCTCGGCGCAGTGCCCCCTCCGAAAGGGTACATCGCCGGTCTGAAGTCCGTGTGCGTGAAGTATGGCGCGCTGCTGATTTTAGATGAGGTGATGTGTGGGATGGGTCGTACGGGATCGCTGCATGCCTGGCAGCATGAAGAGGGAGACGCTGTTCCGCATCTGCAGACTGTGGCTAAGGGATTGGGAGCTGGGTATCAGCCGATTGGAGCGTTGCTTGTGAACAAAGACGTTGTTGGGGTGTTGGAGAAGGGAACCGGGAATTTCGTACACAGCCAGACGTACCAAGGCCATCCGGTCGCTTGTGCGGCGGCATTGGAAGTGCAGAAAGTCATCGAAGTGGAAAGGCTGATCGAAAATGTCAAGACTCTCGGCGTATGCCTGGGCAGCGAACTGAAGCGACGGCTCGGAGGGCATAAAAACGTCGGCGATATCAGAGGGAGAGGATTTCTTTGGGGTGTGAGTCTCCCTTTCTCTTCCATCCTTCCACCTTTCCGTCCATCAAAGGTTGACATACTGACCTCGCCACCCCACAGGTCGAATTCGTGCAGAACAAGCAGACCAGAGAGCCCTTCCCGGCTTCGAGGAAGCTGGCGGCACAGCTGCACGCGGTGGGCATGAGTCCAGCGTTTGATATGTCCTTACTACCGGGTGGAGGCGTGGCGGACGGAACGAACGGAGATGTGATTGTTGTGGCGCCGGCGTATAATTGTTCGAAGGAGGATATTGACTTGATCGTGGAGAAGATTGGCAAGGTTGTCGAGCATGTGTTGGGACGGGTCTGAGGAGGTCCCTCGCTGGCGTCCTTGGGAAGGCCAACCTCTGAATCGTGAATGTCAGAGCCGAGGTCTTAGACTACCAGAGTCGACGCCTCGCGGGCGAACAACGCTGGCGGCCTTGCTTGTCCTGCATGACTGGCCTTGAACAGATGTTGACTTCGCTTCCTTCTCGTCGCGTGCTGGAAGTGAAAGCCAAAGCGGCGATCTCACATCTCTTTTCAGGACCGACATCACCTCACATCTCTCATACAATCTAATCTAGTTCTACAGGTACCCACGCAAATGTTCTACCACCGACGAAGCCATCTATTGCTGCGTACGGGTTCAAGCCCGGAAGCCTCTTGTGCTCTCCGAAAGCCTGGCGGTAAGGATGACCTGTGGCAGAAAAGTGCTTCCCGGTGCGCTGGGTTGCGTCGAAGTCCAGGGGCACGCAGACGAGAATTGGCAGCGCGCGGAGATACACGAGACTCCTGGCCTAGTTCTAGTCCAGACGAAGCTCCAGAGTGGCCAACCGGTCGAATTCCGCATTTCCCGATTTCCGAAAATCGTGTTAGCGCGAAATCCCGCCAAGACATGCCCGTGTGAGCA
>JALRMM010000471.1:0-25594 GCA_026122155.1 Zymoseptoria crescenta
TAAGGCACGCATGTGCAACTTAATAACAGCAAGAATTAGTTTCATTACTAGTGGGATTACTAGCTAGCGTTCTATACACTGCGATATCTTTATACTTCTAACAGGTATAGCTAAGGATAGCTGTAAAGGGGGGAGAGGGGCAATATAAGGCAATCCTTACTAATAGCTACTATCCTAGCCCTTTCTACTCCTATCTTACGCTACCTAGAGTAACCTAGTATAAGAAATAATAGAATTACTCGCACCTAGAACAACCTAGTATAGGAAATAATAGAATTACTCGTACTAGCAATCGAGGGGCCTTTACTACCGTATAGACGGCCTTTAGGCCTCTACTAGCGACTAAAGGCCCTCTACTAGTATACAAAGGAATATAAATAGTCGAGCGAGACCTCTCTAGTCTATTCCTCTCTCTATCGAATCGAGTCGTTACCTACTAAGCTCTCTTGTTTTTCGGTTCTAGCCTACGAACACTTCTAAGCTACTTCTTATATCAAGCCTTATACTAAACCCTTATTACCCTACTAAGCTAGCGATTAGATATAGATTTCGATAACGAACGCGACTATTTTACTATCTTAAATAGTATCTAACTTATAGGTAAGTATACAACGTATTATAGAGTAAGAATAAAAGTTATCGGGTACATAGTCGTAAAGTTACTAGTATTTTCGCAAATATATAAGCTTATAGCCTTAGATACATAGAGTTTAAGCTTATTTACTAGTAAATAGAGACCTTATACTATAAATATAGATTACGTAGTAACGCTCTCCTCTATCTACTCGTTTCGACTCTTAGATTTACGCTTTATATACTAACTAGTAGTATATATGTCTATTAGGTATATCGGTACCTATAGAGTAGTCTATATTACTATCGTTGTTACCTAAACCCTAGCCCTATTAATAATACGGACAAATTGCGGCGAACTCGAGGGTGTTATATATAAATTTTTATAAATAAAATATAACGAGCACGATTACTAATAAGATAATATATAACGGGATACTAACTAATAAATCCTTATATCGACTACTCTAATCGCTTACGTAGGGGTAGCGTAGCCTATATAGGGAATGAATTTGCTACGTAGCCTACGTAGTATACGTAGGCTACGTAGGGGAAAGATCTACGGCACTAGCTCGAAGAGGCAACCGCTTACCCTAATAGGGAAGCTTCGGCTAAAAAATTTCTCCTCTATAAAGTTACCGTTACCTCTTTAACAACCTCGGAATTAGTGGAGCTAAGTCCGGTGCCCTCCAAACCCTCGAAAATAACCCTAATATCCTCCCCTCTAACCCTAAGGTTAGGGTTGTTATAATTCGAGTTACCCTAACGGAGTTTCTACTATAACAACTATAATACTTAACAACTTCATTTTTGATTTATCTAAAAGCGCCGAGTAAGCTCGTAATTCTAAACTAAAAATTATTAAAATCTATTAAGAAACATACCTCGTATAGGGATATTAATTAATAACGAATTTAAGTCCTACCCGTCCGAGCATTTAACACTAAGACAACGATATAAATACTACTAAATCTACAACTTTGCATTAACTAGTAGCAATAACAAGAAGCGAGCGCACCTAGATACTTACGACGCTTATTGAGAGCATCTTCGCGTACGACAACTACGTAGTTTAGTACTAGCGCCGTTACTATCGCCCTTAGCGAATAGAAACGGCACGATTAATAGCTATTTTAACTATCGTACGCTAAAGGAGTAGCGCGATCTAGTATAGTGCTATGCGCTCTTTACCTCTAGCCTATCCTTCTCGATAGTAGATAAGAAGGCTTATTACGAGTCTAGCGACTTTATTAGGCTCTTCGATAATAATTAGGTATTCCCTAACCGACATACTATCGCTAACTACTAGCTTCCTATCGACTTTAATAGGACGCTCGAGCGCGTTTCTCGTATCCTCGATAGCTACTAATACCTTAATCTTACCGCTAACGAGAGCGACTCGAATAGCAGTAAACGATACTATAACCTCTACGCGACTATACCTAAAGGCTAGGCCTTGTTCCTCGAGAATTATTATATAAAAGGGAAGGATTAAGACGCTACTATCCTCGCGGAGCTCTTAATTTTATAGGCTAAACGATAGACGAAGAACAACCTTAATAGATAGAATAGCTTTATATCGGACATATACGAGACTATAAGGAGCCTTTATTAGCGCCTTTATAATAACCCTAAGACCGCGTACGTCTTCTACTCGCTCTACGATAGCTATAGCATTTAGCTCGGCATTAAAGACGTATATACGTATACGAAGGAGGTTAGAGGCGTTAACTACTATATCGAGACTCTATAGGACGTTACCTTCCTTAACGCGCTACTTAAGCGGTCGAAGAAGACGATAGGTATTCTATATAAATACGCCGGTAATAATAAGCACTTCTTACGTACTATTACTATTATAGTTCTTATACGTTAGGGCTCTTATTTCGTAGCGGTAGACTTACTCGTAACTAGCTACGTATACCTTCGTAATGCCGCCTTTAACGAGCTACGGCTCTTTAGAAACTCTAATAGCTAGATAACTAAAGGTAGTAAAAGAGCGCTTGTACTACTAAAGGATAGTACCTTCTAGTAGCGGCTCGAGGACCTTTATACGCTACTAATAATTATTAAGGACTTCTACCTTATAAGTAAGAGCGACCGTACGTACGTTAGCTAAGTACTTCTACGCTAGCGCGACATAATTACTACTATTAACGAGAGCGGTATTCCTTACGTAGCTAAAGTTACCGAACGACTTAAAAACCGGCTTACTAAGTAGACGACTAATATCTACTAGGCTATATAGGCTCTCGATACTAGTAATTAAGGGATATTACTTACGTAGATAAATACTAACTAGCTATATACGAAGGCGTTCTTTAAGCTCTATATACCGCTAGAGCGACTAATATAGTTTCACGACTAATACCGCTAATTTCGACGTAAGGAAGGAGTCTTTAGTAATAGTAACAATAAACAAGTTAAGCTACGTAGTTATTCTCTTACCTATTAGGACTACGTCTTATTAGAGGCTCTAGAACTCGCCGAGTTAGCTATTTGCCTTTATAATATACTAGCTAATTTAGTACCCTTAGAGCGTACGTTTTTAGCGATAAACTACGTCTAAGACGACCGCCGTATACGCCTTAGCGTTAAAAAGCTCGATATACTAATATTTATCTACTTTAACACTAAAGCGATCGTACGTACGAAGGCGCTTACTACTTAGCAACGCGAGCGAGAGTACTACTACTATTAGATCTAATATAATAAACTACTCGTAATAAAGGCACGCCGCGTAAAGGAACTCGAGTTTATTAGATAGAAAGAGATAGAGTTAGTAAAGTAAGGACTATAACTATAATAGCTTGAATACGTAGACGACGAGGGCATTAAAGTACTATATTAAGTAGTAATAGTAGGGCTACCTAATAAGGACAAAGAGGTAGAAGATAAAGAGAATATTTTAGTAGTAGTACTACTACTACTACCTCTACTACCTCCACCGCGATATTAAATAATAGTAGTAATACCGACGATAGAGCTTATATAGCCGCTAAGCTAGCCTTATTACTACTTCTAGTACTTCCTCTTTAACGTAAACAATATACCGCTCTACGGATTACTATACCTAGTATTAGTATTATAGCCGTCGCAATTTAGTAAGCGTATGCACTTAGGAAGAGATAGCTAGTATAGACAATAGGGGTAATTTAATATTAATAGCTATAGATATAGTAGTATTTAGGAGTAGGAGTAGTTTAATTATAGATATAACTAAGTATACTAGCCGTAGATCTATTACTTACGGAAACGACTTCTATACATCTTAATTATCCGATTAGCACTATAAAAAAGTGATTTCTCACCGGCTAATTAGAGCGCGAGAAACTCCTTCAACTTTGGCTTTATTTTTAAGGCTAGGAGGTAGTAGTATATAGCGGAGAAGGCTAGAAGCTAGCTTGTCGCCAAACCAGCCATTTCACCGCTAATATCAGTCCGTGCACGACAGCCTTGGCATAGAAAATCTCCGTTCCCTACGTAGCCTACGGGTAGGCTACGTAGCCTACCGGGAAACGATTCCCTACCATACCACCCCTACGCTTGCGAGGCTATAGGAAGGGACTATCCCCGACGCGGGGCGGGCTTTTGCAGTATGCTTCCAAAAGAGGACGTAATTCGGAATTGTTAAAGGACAGCTCTGCTAGTGAGGCCCACTGGGCAAACTAGATCGTTCCGCCAGTACAGAGCTGTCCTGCCATCGATGCCTACTATGCATATGCCGGGTTAAATGTTCCTGCCTGCGGAAGATGCGTAGTGCACCTCTGGGAATGGCCAGTCCGCCTTTAGTTTCTGGAATGTCGGCCTCATCGACAGGAGGAAAAGGTTCGGTACGCGTGACCAGTGACACTGAAGACTTGCACACATATCTCAGCGCAGGATTGTACGATCTCACGCGTCCCACATCACTGATGATCGGAGATCCATTCCGAACTGACGAAACTCCTATGCGACGCATTGAGGTTCCAGATGCGCTTGATATTGCAGTTCAAGTTGTCTTCAGACTTCTCCTTGCCTCGGCCCTAGACGCCACCCCTCGCTTTAGCCTGAAAGTACGCACCGTGTTCGGGACGCTGATTGGACAGCCGTGCGAGAAGCCTGCATTCTTCGCCTTGGAGATGGCTCGAAAGGTATGCCACGATTGGCGCTCAGCGCCCAGAAGAAACATCGCATGATCGATCGATGGCACCGGTATGGATTGCATCGTGGGACGGGAGTTTGGAGCCAGAGCACTGCGAGGTGCTCGACATCACAAGTAGATGTGATCTGCTTGTTCGAAGAATGCTACTTCGTTCCTCTGCCCGAAATGCAAAGCCGAAGCCAATCAAGCAAGTTTGCGCGGCGCGTATCGCGCCAGGGACTAGAGTGTTGACTGCGACGTCTTGAGAACATTGTCTCGTCTCTATCGCTTGTGAAGATCCGGGAGGGGTCTTGGGACGCGCAGGCCGAGCGAAACTTCGGTGGTCTAAAATTGCTTCTCGAAGTGAACGCGCGGCTGCTTACTTCGCCTTCGAAGGCAGACTGTATCCTCTCGTCATGAAGTCCGCACTTTGTCCAAGCGGCTGGCTCTGATCTCTCGACGAAAACAAACTCCTCACATTCTCGTTCTCCATTTTCCGCTTTTTGCTTCTCTCCTGCTCCTGCATGACCTTGGCCGTCAAACTCGCCGTAGACGCATTATTGATGCCAGTCAACGTATCCTTGGTCCCGTCCTTCAGACTGGTCTCCTCCACTGCCCCCTTCTTTCGCTTCTTCCCTTCCTTGCCCAATTTCTTCAACGAATGCGCCAGCCCTCTCTGCTTCAACGTCCTGACCCGCAGCACCAGTCTCGCGACCTCCGCCTCCGTAACCGGCACAATCGGCACTACATCGTTCTCCGCATACTCTGCTTCGCATGTCAAACACTTCTTCTTTCCTTCCTGTCCCTCCGCTGAAGCTACCGCAACTTCCTTAATCGCAGTTCCTGAGAACGCATGTCCGCAAGGCACGATATACACAGCTTTTGATCCAGGTCCGAGCTTGTCGCCTGTGACAGGGCACTTCCATACCTGTTTGCCGCGCTCTTCTCCATCATCCGTAAACTTCACCTCAACCAGATCCTTCAACCCCGCAACCCGTCCACCCAATTCCCGCTCCGCATCTTCCGCCCTCTTTCCCTCAACTAGGAATTCAAGGATCGTAGCTTTCTTGTACAGCTTCCCTGCGGAGTCGGAGACGACTGGCTGCGACAACGGTTCGCGCGAGATTGGATCGGTGTTCCAGAGGTATGTTTGGCGTTCGGCAAGAGTCTCTTTGAGTTGGGCGGATGTGGGGTTTTTGGCGGATTCTTTCACGAGCTCGCGCCGGGTGGGAATTGAGCCGCCGTCGTTGCCCATTTCGGCGGTGCGTGAGGAGGGGTCGGTGGTGGTGAGGCGTCAGGTGTGGACAAGAGAGGCTCGTGAGGTTCACTTCTCTGGAGATTCGAGAACGCTGAGGTAAGCATTTGAGGATGAGATATGCTCAGCGGGCCGTCGGCTGTGGCGTTCGAGCCGCTGCACAATTCTGATGGACCCTTGCCAATTTGTCAACCGCTTGCCCGAATGCACCTCGGCCATTGAGTTGCGAAGGCCTCTCCCTTGCCATTCTGCCACCATTGAACAACCAGGTTCCACGAAATATCCAGCAATATGCCGAGACATAACTGCTCATCGTCTGTCCTTATCGCTGCTTCGTCCACTTCCTTCACAAACCAATAAATGCCATAAACCTGGACATACAAAGAGGCACAAGACGCATCAACACATCCGGCAGTTGAGCACGTGGACAGGAACTATCGATCTCCCTAGCTTTCCCTGGAGCAAGAGACATCAAACATCCTTCAAAATGGCCGCCTCGATAGACCGACCCTCCCTCACCAAGAAACGTCGCCTCTCCACCTCGGCCGATATGCAACTCGCCATCGCACAACCCGGCAGCATCAAGATCAACGTAACAGGAGCCTACATTATCGATCACGAAGACGACGACGTCTCCCCGGAGAGATCACCTATCAGTGCCGTCTCGGACAGCCCGCCCAAAGACGCACCTTTCCAACACCACAGGCGTGACATCCGCTTGCCGAACCACACTTCCGTCGTCAGCCATGTGGCGGCAGACATCGGAGGCTCCCTCGCCAAAGTCGTATACTTCACCCGCGAGAACGGAAAAGCTGAATCAGGCGGTCGACTATCTTTCCTCTCATTTGAGACGGAGAAGATCGACGAATGCATCGAGTACCTCCGCACGCTGCAAGTCAAGCACCAGACCTCCCACCCTGCCGACGGCGACGGCGAAGAGGGCGCAGCAGCAACAACTCTCAGCATCATGGCCACTGGTGGCGGCGCCTTCAAATTCTACGACCGCATCCGGGATAAACTCGGCGTGGAAGTCGAGCGCGAAGACGAAATGGAATGTCTGATTCAAGGTCTGGACTTCTTCATCTCGCAGATTCCGAACGAGGTCTTCACCTATGACGACAGCGATCCTCAGGATGCCGTGGAATTCCAGGACCCCAAAGCCGACGTCTACCCGTATTTGCTCGTCAATATTGGATCGGGCGTGAGTATGATCAAAGTCTCCGCTCCATCACAATATCAGCGAATAGGCGGTACATCGCTCGGCGGAGGTACGCTGTGGGGTCTATTAAGTTTACTCACTGGAGCGAGGAACTTCGACGACATGCTGGCCATGGCGGATAAGGGTGATAATGGTAATGTGGATTTGCTGGTGGGCGACATCTACGGCGAAGGAACAGGGTACGAGAAAATTGGATTGAGCGAGAAGACAATTGCCAGTTCGTTTGGTAAAGTATTGAAGCGCAAGCGAGAAGCGGAACGAGTAGCGGAGGATGGAGGCGGATGCAGTAATGGCGAGGAGGAACGGAGAGCGAAAACATCCCGAATGGATCTCGATGGCGAGGAGCGAAGCCATGGTCTTGTGGATGCCGGAAGAATGTTCAAACCCGAAGACATCTCCCGAAGTCTGCTCTACGCTATCAGCAACAATATCGGCCAAATCGCATACCTCCAATCCGAGAAACATGATCTGAAACGGATATACTTTGGAGGATCTTTCATCCGCGGACATCAACAAACGATTCACACGCTGAGTTTCGCGATCAAGTTCTGGAGCAAAGGACTGAAGCAGGCGTTCTTCCTGAGGCACGAAGGATACCTTGGGGCTGTCGGCGCGTTTGTGAAGCGAAATGGGTCGAGGTGGGGGAGGAGGGGGAGCGTGGATCCTGGGGAAGGATCTTGATGGCCACAAGCCCACGAAGCACGGGATGTGGCAATGCGCCTGGAGCGGAATGTACGATGCTGACAGATCTCAACGTAAAGATTCATCGCATCGTCCGAGAAGGATTGGATGCTTTCGCCATCAGCTGTGGTGCAACGATGCCTCAAATTGAGGCCGAAGTAATCATCTGTTCACAATGCGATGTCTCCACTACACTCCTTTGAGATTGCAGATTCACGACCTGGAATTCTGTATGCAGTGCCATCGGGGACATCTGCCAGGTGGAGTCTACGCTCGGACAGCAATATACAGGTGGGTGTAGCGATCTCGGCTCTTTGTGGTTGACATTGTAGATCAAACTTCGGTGGTGTTACATACGTAGGAGGTACAGTCTCCTTGCGCCATGGCGGCCCACTGTTCCCCACAGCATGTTGATCAGGTTCAGTCTTCCCCTTGCATACCAGAGTGGGGCTTCTCTAGTTCGATCGCATAAGCAGGGCCAGGTGAGCCTTCCTTCAACGCCTCTCGATCGCTGACATCGTGGATGTCATTCCACTGCATTTGAGCAACAGGTACTTCACTGAACGAGCTCACCGGACCTTGAGGTATAATTTCACAAACTCAAAGGAAGCGATTGACAGGAGAATGTCTGCAGTCGACGGCTTCATGCCGGCGCATCTAGACCCCTGCTGTACTCTTATCTGACGTCTTCGCCCAGACATTTCACACGCTTTCCGCGTTGTGCTGGGCCTGCTGGCACCTCGCAGGCAAGGAGTCGATTTCGAGGCGACACTACAGGTCACGGCTACCTGCATGCAAAGACCTCACATTTCAATGTACTGGCGATGTAGCACTGCGTGAAGTGTCGCTCCGGCCGAAATGACTGCCCGGTGGTGGTGCAGATCTCAGATCAAGTCCTTCGACTGGGTTTGAGGCTCCACTGCTCGATTAAGACCTGTCAGTTTGTCACGTCTCCCAAAGCGCCTATTTCCTGTCGCCGACTGGTGGCACGCAGTCCCGACGGGATCCGGGGCAATTCATAACGTCTTGAACTTTGCTGAGTCCGTGTCTTCAGGAGCTGTACGGCAAAAGCATCCTTCATTCGAACAATTTCGACCGCTTCACGAACCTCTACAGTGGAACGCACCACGGCTACCCAAAATGGCACTACCTTCAACTCACCAACTCAAAGTAATGGCGTCCACCATTGGACTTCGCTTCCCAGAGCAGCCGGAAGTGGACCCCGAGCCAGAGCCTACCGCCTTTTGTGAGTAGCTTACACGCTAAACCATGTGCATCGCGAGATGCCTCTGCTGACAGGTCGTAGCCTCCGTGCCAGAGTGGTCGGACTTGCCCGAGAGATGGTATCTGCACGCCGCCAATCTCAGCACCAGCAGCAGCATCATAGCTCCAGTGCCAATGCTAACCCCAACGAGCATTCGCCCGCACCACAGGGAACGGAAGTGTCTGCACAAGTGCCGCTGTAAGTCACTTCTTCCCGGCTCGAGGCTGCTCCTCCATTGACATGGATTACAGGAAGAAACGCCCCGCAGTCTACGAAGCAGAAGACAGAACATCGCCAGATGACTACGATCTTTCCAACAACAAACGCCCTCGGAGTTCTAGTGAAGCCACACACCATCCCGACTCCTCGCTCGACGTCCCAGCGGCGGACGACTCGGACGACT
Organism: Zymoseptoria crescenta; assembly: GCA_026122155.1. Taxonomy (NCBI): domain Eukaryota; kingdom Fungi; phylum Ascomycota; class Dothideomycetes; order Mycosphaerellales; family Mycosphaerellaceae; genus Zymoseptoria; species Zymoseptoria crescenta. Next base: position 9,519 of record JALRMM010000471.1, read on the forward strand.
CAACTGTCTCTCACATCTCTGCGAGAGGCCCGAACAGCTGTAGACACGGCAATGTACCAGCGAAAGAACCTGTCGATAAGCGACGCGATCATTATGGCGCGAGGACCACCATTGATCAACATACCAGCACAAACGTGGCTCCTCCCGTTGCACCTCAGACCTCTCGGACGACTTGCAAAGCTCAGAGCAGTGTCACGCAGGACAAGGTGACTGACGGCACGAAAAGCACGACATCCGATGTCAATACTTCACAGAAATGCAACATTGCAGCAGATCTCAATGATCCACAACTGTCCGACGCTCGGCCGACTTCAGCTCTGCCGTGCTCATTGCAATTGCCTGCCATGCCACCACCTTCGACGGCGCCCTCTTCGACCTCGCAGCCTCTGTGCTCGCCCTCTTCGTCTCAGCCATCATCCTTCCAGCGTACGACAGGCCCGCCGGCCTCGATCTCGCTCGCGATGGCCTCACCGCCCTACAGCACAACGGGTCCCCATGCGCAGGCTGCAGCTCAAGCTCAATCCGCAGGACCTCTGCAAAGCTTTGCGCCGAAGCCTAGATCGAGACTTGGCCTGCTGCCACACACAGATACGTCACGTTCGTCAACCATACCGCAAATTGAACCCGAGACCACAGGAGGCGCAGTGACTGAAACAGCTGAAGGACAACATTCCGGAACATCATTCGAGCGGCAGTCATCGCTCGCGCAACGTTGGCGTGGCAGAACATCCTCCAAGACCCTCTTGACAGATGCGCCACCAGTTACGGGACCTGGAACAGCGAGCCTGGCAGTGGCCGCTCCCTTACCGCCGCCTGTGACACTACCGCAGACCAGCGCCTCGTCCAGTGTCGTTTGGCCGACTCCAGCGGTGTTACACTTCAAGATATCTGTGACATGTCCACAGCAACCTCAGAAGATCAAGACGATAGGAAATGCGTGCTGTCTGACCGTCCAGCAACTGTTCGCTGCTATCCAGCACAAATATGAGCCCAAGTTTCCGGGCCTTGACGTCATGGCCGTGTCTGTACTCCTGCCGCCGCTTGCTCGGTATGAGATGCTCATTGACAAAGGCCAGTCGGAAGAATGGGACGAGGTGAAAAAAGCTGCGCTGACGGCTGGGACCTTGGAGCTGTTTGCGTCGTTTGAATGGGTGCAGAGGACCAGATGAGCCGCTGCAACTGTTTTTAAAGGTTTCTTTCGCTGGGCCTTTCGGTACGATGGACACCGAATCTGTGAGAAACCGGTGACGATGGCGGGATTACCTGTAATGTTCAAGTACATGACTGTCCCTCGGCGAGCAGCTTCAATAAATGCCGCCATCTACATTTCTACCTTGCTGCACATGACTGCCTCTGCCAGTGCATGAATGACGCGAGAGTGCACACATCCACCGGAGAAAACGCCGAGAGTTTGCCTTGCGTGCTGTTCGTTTCATGATACTTCCATATCGATTCTCAAGTTGTCTTTACGCCTATCAGCATCGACTTCCATGTTGCCGTCCACAGTTCCAGAGCCCATCAGCAGTCCACCTCAGAGCTCGACACACGGAACCCTCCTCTCCCCTCAAGAGGGACGTCGTCTCCGCTCATCGCATCCTCATCCAAGCATCAACTTATTCCAGAAAATTTCAAGCACAACGACAACGAGCCAAACCATCATGTTCGCCGCAGACCTGGGACTCGCTCGCCTCGTAGCATCTACACACTGCGCAGTAGTCAAAGTCTTGATGAACGAATTCCTCGCCAACTCTGTTCGCAACATTAACGGTGTCAAGGACGGCACTATCTCCGTCCTCCGGGTTCGATGAGCGCAAGGAAGATGACGAGGACGAATTGTACGGGAAGTAAGAGGAAGAGTTGGAGGAGGGATCAGTGAGGCTCTCTCTCATGACCTTGACGCTTCTGCCCAAGACCTCCCATCCTGCGAACCCGTGTTCGAGCGTTGGCGCGATCGACTCTACCTCCGTTCGCCAAGCTGTACGATCGAGCCACGGACGAAGGTCAGAGAGGGATGAAAGGAAGGATAAAACATCATGTTCGCTGGGGATCGAAAGAGTAGCTTCACCTCGTTCATTCTCGAAATCAACTACATGATCCGAGACTGATGGTGGATGAAAAACACTTCACATCACTGCCGCCAGCGCCACCAGCACCACCACCATCACCACCGGCGCGGAATGTGGTGGTGGGTGGGGTCTGCGGTGCCAGTGGCGTGGAGTTTGGTCGGCGGCGGTATGGGTGGCTGGGCGGAGGATTGCGATGGCGGTGGGCACATTTGTAGGTGAGGAGATTCGACGTGACGAATTGGGTTTCATGCAGCATGCTGCCAGAGACTAGAGCCATTGAGTCTAGAGTACAGCGTGATAATGTGGGCAGGAGAATCAGGTCCGGTGACGTGAGCTGCGACTCTTCGTATGGTCGACGAAGCGTGGAGATGGAGCCCAAAAGAACAAATCGGGTATACACCGTATGTACATGTCGCACAGGTTCAACAGCCTCTCACTTCCAACCCACAAGTCCTCTTAAAGCTTCGCAAAAGCCTGCGGTACCTTGCCATTCATCTCCACCAACGTCGACTTGTTCTGCACCCAGTTCTCCAGTCCCTTCCGGCCATTCTCCACTCCCAAGCCACTCAGCTTCCATCCTCCCACCGGCATCTCCGCCGGCGATTCACCCCACGTGTTGATCCATGTGATACCCGCTTCGAGCCTTCCGATGATCTTATGCGCCAAGTCGATGTCCTTGGTGAAGACTCCTGCCGCAAGACCCATGCGGGTTTTGTTCGCTCGTTGGATAAGCGACTCAAGCCACGCTGGATCGGAGCCGAGGGCCGGCGCAGGTGCGGAATCGGAGTAGGGCAGGATGCACATGACCGGTCCGAAGATCTCGTCGGTGGCGATGAGCATGTCATCGGTGCAATTCGTGAAGACTGTGGGTTTGGTCCAGAATCCTTGCTCGGACGCACCGGCGGGGAGGTTTTCGGGTAGTCCAAGACCGCCGGCGAGGAGTTTCGCACCGTCGACTTCGATGCCGTGGCGGATGTATAGTTGGACTTTGGCGCGGTGGACTTCGCTGACGAGGGGTCCGAAGTTGGTGTTTGGGTCGAAGAGGTCGCCGGGGCGGATATTTTTCATTTCCTCGAGGAGGCGCTTTTCGAAGGCTGCAAGTATTGATCGAGGAACGAAGACTCGTGTGCCGTTCGTGCAGACTTGTCCTGTGGAGAAGAAGTTCGCCAGCAGGGCTGCTTGCACGGCGTTCTCGATGTCGGCGTCGGGGAGGATGATGCAGGGGGACTTTCCACCGAGTTCCATGGTGACGTACTTCATATCGCTGGCGGCGGAGGATGCGACTTTGGCACCTGTGCTGACCTGGCCGGTGAAGCTGACTTTTTGGATTGCTGGGTGGGAAGTCAGCATTGCGCCAACGTCACCTGCGCCCTGCACTACGTTGAAGACACCGGGAGGGACACCGGCGGCGGTGTAGATTTCTGCTAAGCGCAGGGCGTGCAACGGTGTGAACTCGGAGGGCTTATACACCATTGTGTTGCCGGCGGCGAGGCAGGGCGCGGACTTCCACAGTGCGATTTGGATGGGGTAGTTCCATGCTCCGATGCCCGCGCAGACGCCAAGGGGCGCCTTGGTGGTGTAGATCCATGCGTCAGGGCGGTGATGAGTGGTCTCGCCGTTCAAGCCACCGGAGGCGATGAGATTGGCGTAGTATTCGAGGACGTCGGCACCGGTCACGACATCGACTGTGGAGGTTTCGGAGAAGGCTTTGCCGGTGTCGTGGGTTTCCATCGTGGCGAGAGCGTCGTTCTCCTGTCGGAGGAGAGCGACGGCTTTGAGGAGGATGCGAGAGCGTTCCATTGGGGAGAGGGCGGACCAAATTGGGAAGGCATGCTGGGCGGATGTGATGGCGGCGTCGATGGAGGATTTGTCGGCTTTGCAGATAGTGGCGATTGGCGTGTTGGTGGCAGGATCGATGGATTGGAAGGTGTCGGAGGTGTGTTGTCGTTTGCCGGCGTAGTAGAGAGGTTGTGTTTCGTACTTGAGGGAAGGCATGATGGGCGGTGGAAACGGAATGGCAGACAGAATAGGTGCTGGGAGCCCTTCTCCGCTAGACTCGAGCAGAGATAGATGTCGAGGCTGTTCCGTGAAGTTCTCGCTCGTAGTGCCTGGAAGTCGGCTAGAGGCGGCGAAGATGTGAGTAGACGTCACGTATGAAGCGACGACGGAAGAGACGAGGTGAAGTGAAAGACGGATGTCTACGCTAAGAGCTAGCGTAGGCCGGATTGAGAAGTAGCAGCCGATAGTACGACCGAAAGCAAATGAGGATGGTGTGACTGAAGGGAGAAGAAGAAACCTAGTGAAGTGAGGTGGGCGAGGTGGGTCTCGGAATCCATGACAGAAGTCGTGGGGCATCATACGCTAGGAAGCTCTTCTGCAGGGCTGGGCGCGGCTGGAAGGGAAAAAGTATTCTACGACGGCCGGCTCTTTGGCTTGGCTATGATGATGTGGATCGCGAATGCAGGAGCGACGAGAAGCAGTGGAGGGCTAGCCAGGCCCATCTTTCAGCTGCAATTGGTTGGGCACAGTCTGGAACAAGAGGCTATAGCAAACATTGTGGAGTTCGTAGAATACAACCACCAACCCCTCCCCAGATTGGCTTGGAAGGCTGCATGACCCAAAAGTCGTGCGGAGCCTACGTCGACGACGTCAAGTACAGACCTGGTCGACAATGATTAGGTAGATAGATGACACCACGTCACAGCGCAATGGTATCGAGGGCTTTCAATTGATGAGAAACGGCGGGCGGCAAGCGTCGGATGCGAAATCTCGTGTGGAAAAAAAGATGCACCAAGTCGCCCTATGCTAAGGTCTAAGGTAGCGTGCATCCTCTAGCGTGGTTCAGATCCGATCAGGTGGGGTTCACGCACGTTTTGTCACCAAGAGAAGCTTTTTGGCTATCGATAGGTAGAACTAGAACTACGGCGGGATTGCTGGCTGCCCCCGGCTTGCATCTCACTTCTACTTATCCTGACCTCTCACCTTCACACCTACTCCTCTTCACTACTACCTTACATCCCCCACTCCCTCTCACGACTGCGTGATTACACATCTCTTCCTCTCGAGCATCATTGTCACACCCACCAATCCACTCCACCACCCTCGATCCCACCATGACGACCAACGAACTCCCCACCTCCGACCTCAATTCCTACGACTTCCTCATCGTAGGAGGAGGTACCGCCGGCTGTGTCGTCGCGGCCCGTCTCGCCGAATACCTCCCCACCAAACGCATCCTCCTCATCGAGGGCGGCCCATCCGACTACAACGACGACCGCGTCCTGCTCCTCAAAGACTGGCTGTCCCTCCTCGGAGGCGAGCTCGACTACGACTACCCCACCACCGAACAACCCCACGGCAACTCACACATCCGTCATTCGCGAGCAAAAGTACTGGGAGGCTGCTCCTCTCACAACACTCTCATCTCCTTCCGTCCATTCGAATACGACTGCAAAAGATGGGTCGCTCAGGGATGTGAGGGTTGGGACTTTTCCACCTTCACCCGTCTGTTGGATGGCATCCGTAACACGGTCCAGCCCGTACACGCCCGTCACCGCAACCAGCTGTGCAAAGACTGGGTCAACTCTGGCTCTCAAGCCCTCAACATCCCCGTCGTCACCGACTACAATCAAGAGATTCGCTCGACGGGTGCCCTCCACCCCGGCATCGGCTTCCTCTCCATCTCCTACAACCCGGACGATGGCCACCGCTCCTCGGCCTCCGTCGCCTACATCCACCCGATTCTCCGGGGCGATGAGTCTCGCCCCAACCTCACCATCCTTACCAACGCCTGGGTCGGCAAAATCAACACCGCCGGCACCAAAGTCCTCGGCGTGGACGTCACCCTGCAATCCGGCCAGACTCACACCCTGACCGCACGCTGCGAGACCATCCTCTGCGCCGGCGCAGTCGACACGCCTCGCTTGATGATGCTGTCCGGCCTGGGTCCCAAGTCCCATCTCGAATCCTTCTCGATCCCGGTCGTAAAGGACATTCCCGGCGTGGGCGAAAACCTCCTCGACCACCCGGAATCCATCATCCTCTGGGAACTCAACAAGCCTGTCCCGCAAAATCAAACGGTCATGGACTCCGATGCTGCCATGTTTATCCGTCGACAGCGTCCCAACGCTAATCACGATGATGGCGAGATCATCGATATCATGGCTCACTGCTACCAAGTGCCCTTTGTCTACAACACCGAACGTCTCGGCTACGATGTCCCAGTCGATGCATTCTGCGTGACACCGAACATCCCTCGTCCGAGATCCCGCGGCAAGCTGTACCTCGTCTCCGCCGACCCGAAAGTAAAGCCCGCGCTTGACTTCCGCTACTTCTCCGACCCAGAAGGCTACGACGCAGCCACCATCGTCGAAGGCCTCAAAGCGGCTCGCGAGATCGCAAAAACGGCTCCCTTCAAGGACTGGATCAAGCGTGAGATTGCACCCGGTCCGGCCATCACATCTGATGAGGACCTCTCCGAGTACGGACGCCGTGTGGCTCACACGGTCTACCACCCCGCTGGTACCACGAAGATGGGCGACGTCAAGACAAACCACATGGCGGTCGTGGACCCGGAGTTGAAGATTCGCGGCCTGCAGAATGTGCGCATCGCGGACGCCGGAGTCTTCCCGGAGATGCCGAGTGTCAACCCCATGTTGACTGTTTTGGCAATTGGCGAGAGGTGTGCGGAGATGGTCGCTCAGACTTGGGGCTGGGCTGGGCACGGCAAGGCGAGGTTGTAGATTTTACAAATCACGGCAATGAGGAAGGGTGACGACTTTCAGCATGGAGCTACGAGTATCTGGCGTTTTTGGACATGTGGGATGGCCAGGTAAAATGGCCGGAGAATGCGATCTGCGATAAGGAGAATACATGAAACGATCTGGATGAGCCCAGATAGGGGCACTTGTATATACGCGAGCGAGATACCCTCTTCTTGAACACGTCAAGACAGAACTTTCGTTCCCTTCTCGTTCTCTCCATCGTGGTGAGCAACGCTCAGTCGAGCAGAGATGAATCGGGCGGGATGTATCTTCCCTGCTATGGTCTCGTCGACTTCTGCTCCGAAGCATACTATGCCGGAGATCTCCGTTTCGCCGCTCTCCGGATCCTCGCAGCTCACACGAGCAGCTCACACGAATACTTGCAGCTCATACGAATAAGGTAGGCGCTAAGAGGGGTAACGAAGCTAGCGCACCTTACTTCACTTCACTTCACTTCACTTCACTTCACTTCACTTCACTTCACTTCACCTCGTTTCAGCTCGCTGCACTCCACAAGTTCTTTCACTGCACCTCACGCTCTCCATAGTCTCAACAAAAATCTCAACAGCACAACTCGCTCTGGAAGCTGATCACCCGCCCCCTTGAAGGCATACTCGCGACGGCCTATTCCGCAGCTCGTTTGAACTGAGATGGACACGATATCATGCGGAGGAAGCGACTTATCAGGTAGAGTGAGAGCCGATGGCGCACGGTCTGGACTTTGACGTACTTGCCCGTACGGGCATTTAGCTCCGTCTTTTACTGCCTCGTCACGAAAGTCATCCTCGCCATGGCTGATCAAAGGACGAAGTCTGTCCTACGGTAGAAGAGACGTAGGTTGTGTCCATGACGCGATCAAGACGTCACCTCCCAGCAACCACGATTTTCCTAGCCGGACACTTCGTAGACGTGCGCCTTCACCCTCACCCACACTGGAACTTAGAGCACTGACCAATTGCACACGCAAGTTGGGGCCACCAGAGTCGTACCCGCCGGATTGCCTTCGGAGCTGCCTACCAGTCACCCACAACCCACCGAGAAGCCAAGATTATCACGCCCGATGCAGACGAAAGTGCAGGCGGACTCAGGTGCGGGATACTACGATGCTGCGGCGAATCGAGGACACAGACCGACTTTCTCCTGAGACGGGTGTGTTACGTTCACGAGAGGTCGCTTAGAAGCGCGACCGCTCGACTTTCGTTCGAAACTCCGGATCGTGACCAATGAAAGTCTCTACTAACAGATGCGTACCTCGCGGCCGTTATTGTTCAGATCCGGGAGCAGCGAACATGGAATCCCATCGGAGGACGGGTACCGGACCCCGTAGACCTTGGCATCTACACTGCAAATCGATCTGACCTGCCGATGGCATACCACTCACTGCGAACTAGTGCAAGCACTTCCTCCTGGCACCTCTACGTCCTTGACGGCATGGATGTCGGTGCAATACCTCCCCCGAGAATTCGGGCGACAAGTCTTACGATAAGGGCGAGAAGCATCTCGTTGTTCAACTTCAAAGAGCGTGAAGTGCATACGTCGGACGCACTAGCTATTACTAGCAAACACTTCACACTCGAAACCAACACATCTGTTCAAGTCGAGCAAGTCGCCCGATGCCACAAATCGTGCGCCAACAAAGGCGTCGCGTATCCCAGTCACCAAGGCGGCAAAGACATCTGTTGCTTCTGGAAGTGGAACAGCGCGAGGAGTGGGAGGAGTGGGCAGAAGTGCAGTAAAAGCAGGAGCTTCAACTGCGCCTGAGTCGAAGAAAAGCAGGCGATCGGAGAGCGCTCTAGCTAATGACCCCGCAGCAACTTCCACTAGGCCGACGATTTAAAACACTACCCGGGCGGTTACTAATAGCGGCCCCGAGAGTACCACTGGGCTCAAGGCTGAGCGCAAGAGGAGAGATGGGACCGCGTCGAATGCGCCGAAGGGCTTGGAGACGGACGAGGCGGAGAAGTCAGGGATGCCAGGGAAGGAGGCAGCGAAGCCGGCGACGAAGAAGCCGGAAAAGCAGGAGATGAAGAAACCAGAGAATCTGGAGACGAAGGACGCGGGAAACTTGCCACGAAGCAGTCGGAGGAGCCGGAGACGAAGAAGGCGGAGAAGCCGGAGACGAACGAGCCGGAGAAGCTGGAGACGAGTAAGGTGAGACCGACTGCGGCAGAGAAGAGCACTTCGCGGCCTCGTCTCACGAATGAAGGGAACTTACGGAACCAGAGACGGATGCGGGAGAACTATTTCGCGAACAAGAAAACCGCGAGCGGGAGCTTTGGCGCCTCTGCAGAAGACCCAGCTCATTCAGTCCCCAATATCGGTACGAAGCGGCCTTCAGACAGCGCAACAGGTATCATGCCTCCAGTCTCCCCCGATGAAGCACAGCAGCGCCAGCCTGAGAAGCGGTCAGTCTTGGATGGCGTTGGTGTGTTTACGGCGGAGACATTCGGCACCAGTCGTTCCAAGACTCCTGCCGGTGTGGCACTCCATCACGAAATAGAGTCCAGAGGATGAAGGACTGCAAGCCTCCACGGCGCGAAGCGCTCAACAGCCAAACAAGACCTTATCTCCTGTCTTCTCTCCCCCATCTGAAGATAGTGCGAGCAACGGGATTCCAGGCGAGCGATCAAGCTATGTCCTAACGATGCGGAGCCTATTCGATGTTCTACAACCCTACATTGAGTTGGTTCCTCCGAAAAAGCCAGTACTGTACTGGAAGTAAGCGCTACGATCAACGGGACTAAGCTCAAGTTTGGTGCTGTGACCAGCGCCGAGAACACCAGCATCGCCCACGATGCTTTATCTGCAATGGTTCTCATGGCTCAGAACATGGGAATGGATACATACGCAGAAGCCAAGGCGGGCTCGACATTGCCTGCAAGGGACTCACCTCAAAGCATGTTGGTCTGATGCAGCCGCTTCGAGCAGTCTGTCATGCTGGCGAGAAACGAGTCGAAGGCTTAAACTACACGCAACAAGCGGCGATGAAGGCTTTGGCAGTCGCGCCGGCTCGAGGACCTCGCCAACTACCACTAGGTACAATCATGCAAGCGACAGCCTCTTTGATGCTCTCCAGAGATTCCGTACAAGCCCTCCAATCCCTTCAGCTCACTGAGAAATATCTCATTCCGAATTTTGCAGCGCAAGCGGACGAGTCACCTCATTAGACCCACAAGATCTCCCGGACATCAAGCGTATCCTACGGCGCATGGCCGAGGAGAAGGTCGACTACAATGCGCTGCCATCCAATTGTCAGATGCCAATGACTTCAACAATGCCCATGATGCTGTCGCAACTCTGCGCATCACTCAACCAGAGCATGCAATTCTGACCGACAAGGACCCGGTGACGATGCATCAGTACACGGCGGTCGCTTATAAGACGAGCCGACTGATCCTTTTGCACGAAAGGTTCAACCATCGTTAGCAGAACACTCCGACGAAGAGCGGTATCCCACCAGTCACCAACCTACGCCACTTCAGATTCAAGTCCGGCGACGGTGCGAAATCAGCCGGCCCGAAGATGGTAGGCAGCAGCCATCGCATGACGGCCCTCGCAACATCTTCTCCAATAACATAGACATGCTCCGTGAGATCATTCGGCTGTCCAACCAGGAGTTGAAGGCAGACCACGAGAACAAAGCACTGGGTGATCCGAGAGACCCCTAGAAGGCCGCATATCCCTCGGAATACCTGATGTGGAACACGTCGCTGTATTATAGCATCGTCTGATAAGCCTTCGATCGCGCCAGGCAAGAACATTACGGTCTCACGTACATTCGATCGCCAGTCACACCCCAAGAAACCGACATTGCTCTGGTAGATCTGTTAGCGAGCGAGTTCCCCATCACCGTGGATTTCACATCTCGAAACTTCCGGGATTCATTGCACTTGTTCCGAAGCGTGGTAGTCCACCGTTGACAAAAGTGGGGTGGCAGCAGCCGAAGGTCGTCAAGGGTGCTCTGTACTTGTGGGGTTTTCTTTCCCTTGGATGAGCGAGTGAAGCAGTCTGTGATCTGTGCAGCCGACGTGAATATTTGGCTCCTCTTCGCCTTCCTTGACTGCTAGGCCATCAGGAGGTACTGCTGAGGTACTGGTGGCCGAACTCGATCAGACGCGTACGAGACACACGATCTGTAGGCAGCATCCGACGGTTGAATAGTAACGCACTGGTCACCCGCTAGACCGTATGGGGTGAACCAAGATTGTATACTACCCATCGCATGCTTAGCACCCGGAGATGCGGACAGGACATTTTTGCAGTCAATCGTGCACCAGTAGTGACGAGCTGCGTGTACTCGGTGAGCCGGTTTTGCGATAGTTCGGATATCTGTGACTTAAAAGAGCCGGGCATCGATCACTGGGATTACAGAATTTGTCGCGGTATTCCGCCTGGTACGACGGCGAAATGGGCATCGCCCGCGTTGGCAGTAACAGGGGCGGCGGTGACTGCAGGGACCTTCATGATCCACATGCCTGGAGTCTAGCGACCGAGCTCGGAGCGGCGTCGCATCTTCTCGTCATCCTGCGCCTTGTTCTCAGACGTCACCCTCGAAGGGATTCTTGTACTTTTACTCCGTCAAGCGTGCTTTCTCGTTCTGTTGCCACTCGAAGGATAGCTGATTGTGGTTGGCATCCATAAGCAGGGCGAGACTTCCAGGCCGCGAGACTTGCAGGCTCAGCGGTTGGATGGTCCGCTTCCACCTCCCATTCCCGTTGCATGGACGACAACTCGTCATCGCGGTCACGCTCAAGTTCGGCAAGGACGAGCCCCTTGCAAGCCTCCACCAAGATTACGCCACGACAATAGCAACACCGACGATCCTTGTCTTCCTTGTTGCGCTTGGCCAGCTCATTCTCGGTGAAGAAAGCGCCGCAAACAATTACCTCGTACTCATCACAATTGTAACTCTCCCACGACTCCCAGCTGGAGTGTTGGTCGTATTGAGTCTAACGCATGTTCCGAATGTCGTGGTGGACCTTTGCGAGCCAGCGCAGAAAGTCGGTAACAGTTTCACTGTCGTTGCGTCCTGCGATGATGTCCTCGCAGATGGTTCTCAGCAAGTCATTGGAGAAATTGGGCTTGTCCTTCTCCTTTGCCTGAGGATCTGGCAGACGCAGGCGCCCAGGGTCCGTGGCTGTGAAGCCGTGAACAAGGCGGTAATTGATGATGAAGCCCAGCTGCGGCAACAGGGAGGGAAACTGCAGGATCCGCCTAGGCTGCTCGCACAAAACTTGAGCATAGGCCGCCGATGAGAGCACTTCCTGCTACTATGTTCATGCGGTCAGTGTATTGACATGCACGGCTCTGATTATATCGTTTAGCAGAAGCTCGAGCTGAAGGTAGTATCAACGGCAATTCAAGATGTGCATTCAGTCCGCTTCAACACACAGCCAGTCAGCGAACGCAAAAGCCTTTCCTACCTGTTAAAAAACGAGTTGGTTGCCGGGATTCCATCAAACATTGTACTCAGCGCATCCCCAACCTTATCCTCGCGCCACAGTTGTGGACTACGGAACGGGCAAGGCTACGGCAGTTATAATTTCGAAGAGGCCCCGATAGGATGCAGAAAGATGTAACAAAGTATAATGTGATACGCTAATCGAATCATAGCATGAATTCGAATTCTCTCGTGCGTTGTGGTAATAAGCTTTTCTTAGCGTCGCAAAGCCAGGTGAATGAAAACGTTGTGGGTAGCAGGACGGGCCCATCGTGCCTTACTGTTCAGACGGCAACACTGTAACAGCTATTGGAATTATAGCAGCGGGAACTAATGCATCGTGAAGTGGCAGGCAAAAGAACGAACGCGTCGGTCCCAGCCCCTGACGAACATTGTCTCGGCTTCACTCCCGCCAACCCTGACCCAAAGATTGTGAAACTTTTTAACGGAATCAAATATGGCGTCGACTTCACATTCTATGAGCCCCAGCGCCGTGGTCCAATGGAAAATCAACACCATCTCCGCCTGGCAGCAATGGTGCGAAGCACTTCCGTCTATCGCTTGTGCCCAGATGCTGTGGGACCATCCTGCGCGTGTCCTGCCATGGCCATCGCTGCTACTACAGATGATATTCCATCTGAATCACGGCAGACACCATGGCTTCGCTGACCGAACCCGCGCGCCTTCGTCTCCCTGACCCGTACTCGGATGCCCCAAAGGACAACAACCCAGTGTTCTCTCTGGGGTCGTTGAGGTCCGTCTGCGAAGAGCTCCTTGCTGGTGAGACCTCCGGGCCAGATCCCATGTGGTTCCGCAGCTGCATCACGCAGATCAGCCATCGGATGGAGGACATGCCCGAAAAGCAGTTCCCTGCCCATCCTACTCACAACGACTGGGGGTGCCCCGATTGTCCAGAGACTGGGCCTGTCTTTGGGACTTTCTTCACAGGTGGACCGTTTACGCTGCGCAACTCGCAGCACGAGACTCCACGATGCTGTTCGTGTCGAGGATGCACCGCGGCGCGTGACTGCAACGAGATCATCACGGAGGACATCGATCAAGATCGCCATACCGACCTGTCTATCGCGGACCAGGTACACGAGGGAGTGCACCCCGAGCGCCTCATCGCCGAGCGCGGGAGTTGTTGGAAATTGATCGAACATTCACTTCACTTCGATTACGCAAGCGATTGCGTAGGCGCTGACGCAAGCTAACGTCTTGTGGAACCTTCCAGATACGGAAGCTACGCATATATATAGCCGCTCGTTTTCCCTTAGATAGTCAAGCAATCAGCACTCGTTTTTCCAACAGTTATGAGCCCGGAAGCAGCGTATATAACGAAGCTGCACATCTGAGAACACCCCCGAATATTCGAGAACCCTCTGATCCCCGGATTTCGAAAGCCTGCTAGTCCGAAAGCGGACTTCGCAACCCCGGATTCGAATTCGAGCCCAAACCCAAACGGGCAGTTTTCCGCAAACCCAAATTCGAACGTCACCTCCTAACTAAACCTCCGGACATTCGACCCAAATTTGATAACATCGATTCGACGTATAACTACGCAACGCCACGACGCCGCACAACGACGACATTTTTGGTCTAAGAGAACAAGACCGCACGAATCCAACTATGTCAAAATCGTAACGATCCGATCGATACTCGCGAAGATATTCGACGCTAAACATAACGGACCTTACCGACGATAAGGTCTCTTCCCGAATCCCCGAGCTGTCTAAGGACAATTGGCTCGAATAGAGCGATCTTCTTAAAGACGTTCTCGAGTCTAAAGGACTACTCGGCGTCGTATAGGACGGTACCCCGTCTAGAGCTACGGAGAGCGAAAAAGCGGAGTTAAAGAAGAACGACGCTAAAGCTCGAGCTCTTATAAAGACGGCAGTAGGATCTAGCTATCGTGTACACCTTGTTGGGCTTACTACGGCTCGGGAATGTATATAGAAGCTAAAGGCAGTCTACGAAACGACTAGCGAGGAGCGAGTATAATCGATTCTTTCGAACTTCTTTAGAATAAAGTTTACGACGTCTATCGACACTACGGCGTCTAAACTTACGACTATGCAGAACCAAGTGCGGGTTCTTAGCGCTAACGAAGCGCCCTCCGACTCGATTAAGAAGACTATACTCTTAAAGACGCTTAGAGAAGAGTATAAGTCTATAGTTTTCGCCTTAAAGGCCGCCGGCCTTTCGAAGCTTTCCTACGACGATATCGTTAATCGTCTTAAGGAAACCGAGTACGCACTCGAAGTAGAAACGGAAGAAGTCCTCGCCCGAGCAACTACGTCGAACTACCGACCGAACCGATCGAAACAATCGATAGAATCTAAGGATTCTAAGCCGAAATCGAAGAAAGATAGAGAGTGCTACTATTGCAAGAAGCGAGGACACTTTATCGCCGAATGCCGTACCCGAATAAAGAAAGAAAAAGAGTCTACGAGACCGGGGAAGCCCGAAGAAGCGTATACGGTAACGGCCGAAGCTTAGACCGTTATATCGTCGAATAAAGACGACTCGAAATCGCCGGATTGGATCCTAGACTCCGGGTGCTCGTAGCACATTACCTACGACAAGTCGAAGGTCGTTTCCTTAAACGAATAGAGCGGTACGGTTACTATTACTAACCGTAAAGAGCTCGATGTCGTAGGTAAAGGGACGGCGAGAATAGAGCTACCTACTAAGGTAGTAGCTCTCTCCAACGTACTATACGTCCCCGACATCGGTTACAACCTCCTCTCGATAAGCTAGCTCGCCGACAAAGGGATATCGACTCTATTCGGTAAAGAGAAAGCCGAAATCCGCCGAAACAACGATCTTTTAGCTACTAGCTATAGATAAGGACGTACCTACGTCCTTAGAGAAACTATAGCTTCTAGAGTAGCTACTACGGAGTCGAAAGAGTCTACGGAAGACTCTATACTTTAGCACCGACGCCTTAGACACCCGGGAAACGATAAGCTCGTTATAGCTCCTAAGGGACTATCCGGCCTTCCTACGCTATCTCCTCTTAAGGAGGTCTACGATACCTGCGAATTATCGAAGGCAACTCGACAACAAAGCCGAAAACCGGCCGAGAGAGCTACTAAACCTCTCGAACGAGTCTATATCGACTTTTAGGGGCCTTATAAGTATAAGACCCTCGCCGGCAATCGATATATCCTTACTATTACGGACGACTACTCCCGTAAAAGTTAGATAGAGCTTTATAAGACCCGGTCCGAGGTATATACCCGCCTACGTCTTTAGCGGCGTATAGCCGAGCGAGAGAGTAGCGAAACGCTAGCCCGCCTTATCTCTCTTCGAGCCGATAACGCTAAGGAGTTCCTTAAACTAAGGGACGTCTTCGAAGACGTACGGATCGAGATAATAATCCCGTATACGCCCGAACAAAACGGCGTAGCCGAGAGATAGAACCGTACGCTTACTACCTTAGCTAGATCGCTTCTAGGAGGCGCGAGGCTTCCTAAATTCCTTTAGGGCGAGGCTATCGCTACGGCTTATTACTTACGTAATCGAACTCCGAGGAAAGGCGAAGAGAAGACCCCCGAAGAGCTATTTACCGGTACGAAACCTAGTGGACAACACCTTCGAGTATTCGGCTGTTTAGCTTACCCTTATATCCCTAACGAGAAGAGGGATAGTAAGCTAGACGATCGATCCTATAGCGGGATCTTTGTCGGATATAGTCCTTCGACGAAACAGTACCGGATCTTTAACCCTCGAACGAAAGCTATTAAGTTAGCTAGCTCTATTCGCTTCTTCGAAGAGAAACGAGGGGGAGACGTCTTCTATCCT
>JALRMM010000472.1:0-25489 GCA_026122155.1 Zymoseptoria crescenta
TACGACTATACGTTACGTAAGCGGCATTCGCCGCTACGCTCGGCGTCGTATTATCTACGTATCGTTAACGACCTTACCTAAGGTCTAGAGCTAGGCTATACCTTAGCCTTCCTTAATAGTAAGTACGTACGGTAACGTAGGGAGGCCTAGATTCTAATTGTAGCCTAACTTTTACTTATTTATAGCCTAACTACGTTTATACTAGGGAGGGGCCCCCCTCGCGGCCTAGAGTAGGGGTTTGGGAGCCTACGACTATCCCCTAATAGTAGAGGGGTTTCGGTCGCGGACACCTCGTCGTTAGTCTAGTTAGAATAACTATATTATTGTCGTTAGTAAAGCCGTAGCCCGAGGGACGAGGGGAGCAAGGCTACGCAGTTAATAAGTAGTGAGGCTATACATAAGGAAAAGTTAGGCTACAATTAGCACGCCCGGTAGGGAAGCCCGGGAAGGAAAGCGGGATCTCCGCCCCTAAGAAAAATCCCATGCAACATTACTCGCAAACACTCCCTCCCAACCTCCAACACGACTCATAACCCGGAAAAAGATCGTCCAACTCCACCACCACATCCATGCCCCACGATCATGATGAACGAACCCCCTCCCCCGCCAAGCTCCACCCCCGGCCCACCTCATCAACCCACCTCCACTCCCTACCCTCATCCTTCCCCGCCGACGACGACGACGACGACGACGACCTACGCCGCCACCACCGCCGCCGCCGCCCTCACAAGCACCACCCACACCCACACCCCCACCCCCAACGCCTCCGGCACCCGCAAACGCCGCGCACCCGGCGACCCTCGCAGCCGCGGCGTCGCGACCCTCACCCCCGACCAACTAGCCAAGAAACGCGCCGCCGACCGCGACGCGCAGCGGGCGATCCGGGAGCGGACGAAGGCGACGATCGAGGGATTGGAGGTGCGGATCCGGGAGTTGGAGGGACGGCGGCCGTGGCGGGAATTGCGGGAGGTGGTGAGGGAGAGGGATGAGGCGCGGAGGGAGTGTGGGGAGTTGAGGAGGCGGTTGGGGGCTGTGGCGGGGATTGTTGGGGGGGTGGGGACGGGGGGGTTGCAGGCGGGGAGTTTGGGGGGGTTGGAGGCGGGGTTGAGGTTGGGTGAGGAGGGGGTGGGTGGGGGTGGGGGTGGGGGTGAGCAGCAGACGCAGCAGCAGCAGCATCAGCAGCATCAACAGCATCAACAAGGACCGCAGCAACATCAGCAACATCTCCATCCGGACTTGCGCTCGCCGCACTCCAATCCCAGCCCGACCTCTGCTCCAGCATCAGCACTACCCGTATCTTCATACGCCGATGAAGAGTCCTCGATACGGAAATGGTCGCAGAGCGCACCTCACACCGCCAACAACCCTCAATACCCTACTCCCAGTGACCACGACTACGACCACACTCCGCAACACCGCCCCGTACCAACCCCTCACTCGCCCTACGAACCCGCCAACGGCGAACGCCACAACTTGAACATCCTCCTCGAATCCTCCTCCACCCAACAACCCCCACACCAACACCACCAACCCTCTCACTCCCCCCACAACCCTCCCCTCTACCCCTCCCCGACCCACGACCTCCCCCCTCCTCCCCCGTACGCCCGCTTCCCCGCCAACAGCCCCCCAACCTGCCCCCTCGACTCCCTCCTCCTCGACTTCGCCCACCCCCGCCGCCAAAACCTCCTCTCCGGCGCCCCCCTCCTCACCACCGCCGGTCCCCCCACCGTCCTCTTCCTCACCCCCACCCACCCCCGCTCCGCTTCCCCTCCCCTCCTCCTGCAATCCCCCCAACCCATCCCCTCCATGCTCATCGACGTCCTCTCCAAATTCCCCGACGTCGCCCGCCTCCCCGAACGCATCGCCGTCCTCTACGCCATGTTCGTCGTCGCGCGCTGGCTCATCTGCGGCGATCGCGAGGCCTGGGACGCGTTGCCCGCGTGGGCGAGGCCGGTGGATGAACAGCTGGAACGGGCACACGCGGCGTTTGTGGATTATCTGCCCTGGCCGGGGATGAGGCGGAGGTTGTGTTGTGGGAGGGGGGAGGAGGAGGAGGGGGAGGCGGCTGCGGGGCCGGTGGGGGTGGATTTCACGGATTTCTTCGTGCCGTTCACGAGGACTTTGAGGTTGAATTGGGAGGGGGGGGATGAGGGGGTGCTGGTTGAGACGCCCTCTTCCTCTGCGGGTGGGGGGGAACGGGGTGATCGAAGGCGGGGGGAGGGGGAGAGGTCGCCTGGGGAGGGGTCGGGGTCGGGGTCGGGGGGAGCGGGACGTGGTCGACCGGGGAGTGCCGCCGCCGGGGACGGGGACGGGGATGCTGCGGGCCAGACGACGACGTTGAGCATCAGCCCGGCGTTCATGGCGCACCTGCTGGATCTGAGGAATTGGAGTCTGGGCACGAGGTTTCGGAGCGAGTTTCCGTTCTTGTGTGATGGGTCGGTGAGGATCGAGTGATTTCCGTCGTCGTCATCATTTGGGATTCGATGGAGAGGGAGGGAGGGATGGGAGGTTGGTTCGCTTCGAGGGCGAGGCGCGCTGACTCGGGGAACGCGAGAGGATGATTTGAGGGGGTTGGGAGGTGCGGTGGATTGGGGGGCTGCTAACTACGACGGTGATGGATGGATGGATGGATGGATGGATGGATGGATGGATGCATTGGGGGTTTGTTTAAGCGAGGCATTCGGCCGTTGGGGCAGCGTGCGTACACGACGCGCATGCATATCTGTTGATTGATTGATTGATTGATTGATTGATTGATTGCCGTTGTCGTCGTCGTCGTCTTTTTCCGTCGACGACGCACGAAACGATGAAAGCGTTTCCCAATGCTCGAGTGAGATTTTTTTTTTCCCTTGAGAAAGACGCCCGGGCCATCAAAATCACGTATTCTATACAGATTGCATTGCATTGCATTAAGTGCGGGACGTAATAAGGTAGTGCTGATCGCCGCGCGGACACTCACAAATCGATTTGCCCTTTTTTTTTTTTTTTTTTTTTTTGTTTTTTGGCCAGTGTATCGAACGAACCTTTTTTTTTTTTCTGCGACTGTGCCGCCGTTGGGTTGGATTCGATCGGAGACGTCGTCGGTATTCGGTCTGTCTTCAGGAGGGCCAAAGTCAACTGCTTCGTGCGCTTTTGGGTTGAGAGGCTGGGGTATATGGAGGGCCTGGAGGGTGGTGTGCGGAAGGGCCGTGAGAGGTACTGTGTTGTGCGGAGGGCCGTCGTACGGAGTGCCATGGGCATGGGGGTTGGAGGTAGGAAGCGTACGCATGTATGTACTGTATCAGGTTGGTCCTTGTGCATATAGAAAGCAGCCAGGCGATGTCACGTTTCGGAAGGGTCGACACGGACTCCCAACTCCACGACGCCTTGGAGTGCTGAGCCAATTGATCCTTGTCACACTTACCACACCGTGCTACGACGTGTTGATGGATGGGTTCACTGCGAGTCGCAGGAGTTGGTGGTGCATACGGTATACGACGGGTTCGTGGAGCATGGCATACTGTAGTTCCGACGAGCGATGAGTAGATCGAAGAGGTTGGAATTTCGTTTCCCTCCACATCCCGCGCATCATTGCCCCGCAAAATGTCAATACAATATGACGAGTGTCCACCTCAATGGGGAAGGTGCTTCGGATTTACCACGTTAACGCCTTTCCTTGCCCCACCTCACGCCACGTGGATTAGGTGCCATTGACCGCGCAATTACGTTGGAAGTGTTACCTCCCTTAGGTCTCGCCATTGCCCGTTTCTCCTTCCTCCTCCAAAACACCCCCTTTTCACACACAACTCCACCAATCCATACATCATACTGTCAACATGTCTGAGCTATCCGTCCAGAGCAAGTTTGACCCCAAGGACATGGAGGTGAGTACCACAAGGACACCCCGGAAGACATACGAAGAAAACACCATTGACACTCACCTCCAGTTCCGCCACCTGGGACCCTCCGGTCTCAAAGTCTCCGTCTTCTCCCTCGGAGGATGGCTCACGTACGGCGGAACCCAGAAGGGCAACGATGTCAAGGAGTGCATGCAAGCCGCTTGGGTAAGCTCAATATCAACGCCAACGCCAATGCCCGGTAGTGATGTCCAATGCTGACGGGATGATACTCTATAGGACCACGGCATCAACTTCTTCGACACCGCCGAGGTCTACGCCAACGGAGAATGTGAGATTCACATGGGACAAGCGCTGAAAGAGCTGAACTGGCCGAGAGATGAATACGTTTTGAGCACCAAGGTGTTCTTTGGCACTGGTATGCATGTTTATGCGTGGAGGGATGGTCGGTGATAAGAGCTTGAAGTTGACATTGGGGTACAGGCCGAAAGGAGCCCAACACCCGTGGCCTCAGCCGTAAGCATGTGGTCGAGGGTCTCAAGGACTGCTTGAAGAGACTGCAGCAGCCGTATGTGGACATTGTCCTGGCTCATCGTCCGGATGTTGTGAGTGGTTGATGTTGTGGATATTTTTGTGGTCGATTGGAGACTGACATTCTGCAGGGCACACCGATGAAGGAGATTGTCGAGGGCTTCACGCAGGTCATTCGCAACCTCAACCTTGTGAGTACTTTCAGAATGGTCGAGGGAAAGCTCCCATGGACTGACACAAAATTTCTAGGCCTACTACTGGGGTACATCCGAGTGGAGCGCGGTACAGATCCAGGAGGCCACCCAAATCGCCGAGCGTTACAACTTGATTGCTCCCATCGCCGAGCAGCCTCAATACAACGGTGTGTTGGTCGCCTATCAGGGTATCACCGCCCGAGTATCCATACTGATCAGTCCCAGCCTTCCACCGCGAGCGCTTCGAAGTCGAATTCGCTCCACTGTATGATCAGTACAAATATGGTACCACCATTTGGTCGCCGCTCGCCTCCGGCCTCCTCACCGGAAAGTACAACGACGGCATCCCAGAGGACTCCCGCTTCGCGACCAACAAGGCCTTCTTCGAAGACACCGTCAAGTCGCTCCAATCCCCCGAAGGTCAAGCCAAAATTGCCAAGGTCCGCAAACTGACCGAGGTAGCGGAGAAGCTAGACGCCAACGTGGCTCAGTTGTCCCTCGCGTGGGCGGCCAAGAACCCCAATGTCAGCACGGTCATCTTGGGCGCCACCAAGGTCTCGCAGATTGAGGACAACTGCAAGGCGTTGAAGTTGTTGCCCAAGTTGACGCCGGAGATTATGGAGGAGATTGAGAAGATTTTGGACAACAAGCCAAAGGAGCCAAACAGTTTTGGACGGAAGAGGTGAGCGGTGTCTTTGCCATTTGAGTGAAGACGCTGGCTCACGGCTTGTGTAGGGTTATGCCGTATAAGCCGAAGAAGACCAAGAGCAAACTTGAAGATCAAAAGTACATGTCAAAAGCTCGCCGTGCCTTTCCTTGGACAGCGGTCGAGCGATTCCCATCAAGTCTATGTATGCGCGCCGTTGCACGACAACCTCCAGCCGAATGCACAGTCTTCCCTGCGGTCAATGACAACCCGTGGACCACATTTCAGATGAAATCGTCGGGAACAAGGAGCATGCCATCGTCGAAGTACTCCGAATCGGCCAGTTTCGCCACCTCGGGACCCATGTTGTTCCACACCCCATCGGGACCTATATCATGCCCGTCAACCATGACCATCGACCCATTCGGCCAATGACGTTCCGCGTGTGGTTGTAGCAGCCAACCAACATCACCATTCTCGCCGATCAGAACGCCGCCCATCTGCGGTTTATGGTGCTCGAACATGGAAGAGCGCCCACTTCTTCCCTTCTGAAGCCCGATTCTGACCTGCTGCACCACCTTTCAGCTTCCGCGGCGCATCCCGTGCCCGCCTCAGGGATGCCATCAAACACCATTTTTGAGCCGGACTTTTCTTTCGTCCCGGCTGGATGTTCCTGGCTCGACGAATTTAATGGACCCATCCATCCACGCGGAGGTTTCGAGACTTATATATCCCCCTCACGTAATCCGAGACTGTGAGCGCGAAACCAATTGCAACCCGGAAGGCCATCCTTGTTCGTCCCTTTTTTTCAACGTCACCAGGTGGCCACGACGATCTCATCTCATCGAGCAAGTTGCTGCCCGTCGGAACCTCCTCGTAACCATACATCGTCATCCGGAATTTTTTCTCCCACCTTGGACGGTCCGCCACCTTTTCCCCGTCTTGGGCCAGGAGATGTCGCTTTTCGGCGGCTCGTGTGGACGTGCGTGGCCAGGGTGACGCGCGGCGTGTCCTCGCGCGGCACCCCCGCGGTTTTCCAGTCGTCGCAGCCGGGGGATGGATCGTCGCCGACTGGAATTTGACGCTCCACACGTCTTGCGACGCCATTGGAACGGTGTTTGGGCGTTGAGCATGCGTGGGTTCGGGATCGTGGAGGTCGAGTCGAGGCCGAGGTGCAAGTAACCATCTGGTCGCCCAGTTCGAATCATCCTCTCGCGGATGTCCCCGGCCGCCGCGCTCTTGCCGGAATGGGTGCCCCCCCCCCGTTTGTCTTGAACGTGCCTTGACGAGCTGCAAGACGTGGGGCGTCCGGCGCGAGTGGTTGTGTGAAGGACTCTTTCTGGCCCGGCCGGCGTCGCTGTAGGCCCCCACAGGATCTTTCTTCTGCGGCGTTCTCGCCCGTTACGGCGTTTGCGGCGTGAGAAAGAATGTGACTCGCGACTCGCGCCTGGCGCGTTTGGGTGCCGTTGAGTTACTTCCAGAGGCCCCTTGAGGGGGACGGATCGGCTTTCGTCGGAGATGTCCTGGAGTGGGCAGTGGTACGCATGAAGGCCGTTGGCGTGCCAATGGAGATGGACGAGGGTGCAGTCTGACATTGTCAGTGTTCTGGTAGAAGTGACTGACGGGTTTGTACAAGGAGGAAGACGTTGACAAGCGGCACCATGAACGAGAGCCGACCTGATCAGCTTGATGTGAATGAGAGACGCCAATCGAATTGCTTCACCTGACCGGCAACGCCCGGAGGATCAGCTGTAGGTATCAGCCATGGACGCCACGAGACAGTGTGAGTGAGCTATCCCAGGGTAATCAGGCTGCGACGGCAGTCCATCGTGCGAGCCGTTTCTTGGGCTCGTCAAGCCTTCGTCTCGCATGAGATCGGTTGATCATTTCAGCCGAAATTGGTAGAACCTGACCCGGTGGTGCGAGACAGATAGAGTGAGGAGGTGGACATATCACGCCATTCCTGGTTGGGACTAACGCGAACATTCCGCCGTTGCAGCATCCCCCCCCCCCCCCCCTTGTCCTCAGCTCCTGTCAAGGAGAAAGCTCGTTACTTCACGAACACTGTTTGAGATTGCATCAGAAGATACGACAGCTGATCAAGAAGTTACGTGTCGGACTGCAGACGAGAGCAGGTCTCATCACACCGTGGGCGAAGACAAGTCGTACGCAGACATCGTTTGGCCGTCACGCCACGAGCTGAGAGCGGGGATGCAAAGGGCAAAACGACGCGAGCTGAAAGCTCTCCTGCATGCTGCTCATGAAGTGGCTGGCTGGAATGGAGACGCGCCTTAAGCTGGCAGCGAAAAGAGAGCAGCCAGATGACACACGAGAGCTAGGAAGATGGCAGATTGCCAACTAGAGAGGCACTCTCGCCGTGGATACGCTTCCGCTCGCGACGTCTCCACGGTACCAGTGCAGCCACATCAACATCCAGTCGCCTAAGCGGATGCAGCGCCATGTCGACGCCTCACGCATCTCGCGATTTCTTGCTCGTATGGCCATGCACGGTGCGGCTTTCATCGGAGAAGCAGCCGAGTTGGAGGGGACCCCCAAACGCACCAGGAGATATATGCTGATGACCACTTTCTAGGTTGCCGGGCCTCGAGTAGTTCTCCCCAGAGACACGAGCCCAGACATCTTCAATCTGCCAAATAATTATCTCAAGTACCCAATATGGCCGTGAATGAAGGTCTTGCAGCCGTCGGTCGGGAAGTGGGAAAAGTAGACACCAATGGCTCCGGACTCGCCGTATACTCACTCAAGCTCACTCTGCCGCCTGGAATACTGACTGGCACGGAACCTGAGCTCTCTCTCGAGTATATTCAAGGAGCACCAAATGGAAGGTTGGGTGTCGGATGGGCCTTGGGTGGACTGTCTGCAATCCGGAGAGCACCCGCTGTCCGTCCCTGGGACGACTTCAATCCGCTGCCATCAGACTACGATCGCGCCAAGCCCAGATTGATTCTCGACGGCGTTGAGCTGCTCAACATCCACGGTGCTTACGACGCGAGGACGCACTATACACCACCGAGGTGGAAGGCTCCAGAAAGACAGTCTCGAGAACTGGTACGTCCGGCTTCGTCGTGACTGATGGTACTGGCCACCGTGACGAGTATGGAGTCTCGGATGACAGTATCGTCAGATTTTCAGTTCAATCAGGAATTCGAGAGTGGCGTCTGAAAAATTCGATCGATTATCATGGGAACACCATCATCTACCACTACTCTTCATCCATTCAGCAGACCGATATCAGTACCTGCTACATCTCTCGAATCCAGTACACATCGAACGAGAGGACTGGTCATGTGGAAACCAGGATGGTGGACTTCGAGTACTCGGACAGACCAGACAAGGTGATCCAAACCGTGCAAGGAGAGAAGTGCATTTGGGCGTCATTGTTGAAGGCTGTTCACTTTGGAGTTGTGGATGGCAGTCAGAACCGTCTCACGGTCCACCGTTCGTATGAGCTCCAGAGTACCGTGTCTGCTTTCACTGGAGAGTCAACTCTCGTTTAGGTGACCGAGGTCGGATCCGGTCCTTCTGGAAAGGTGAAGCTGCTGCCTTCGACGTTTCAGTACACGGTTCCTGGCGTGACACGGGATGATCGATTTAAGCAGGGCAAACCAATTCAGCTTGACATCAGCCGGACAGCCATTGCTCTTTTCAGTATGAACACGAGCGGTCGTGGTCTCGCAGATCTTCCTTTTGTGCAGTACGATGCAAAATCATTGGGCTCCATGATGAAGTCGTATCTTGCGGTGCAAAGTCCACAAAACGCCATGTCTGTTTGGGAGGCGCAGTCCGATGAGATCCCGCTATCAAGGATGCATAGTAGAGAAGGATTCCCTAACATTCTCAGCACGGACTGGAACAATGACGGCCGGTCGGACTTGATTATACCCTTCAACGACGCTGGAAAGCTGTCTTTCTCACTCTCGAAATGTGTCGGTACAGGTTTCAGGCCTGCGCTGGACCCGACTAAATGGACCGACCACAAGTGGATCACGGAGACCAGGTCCATGACGGTGGACTTTTCAGGTCGCAGCAGGAGTACGGGAGTCTTGCAGATTTCGAGGATCCGGTCAGAAGCGGCAAGATCTCTTCCAGAACCTTCGCTGCTTCGGGTAACAGGAACGATCTGGTGCTTGGGGATGCCACGGAGTCTCGGGCGGATGAGACGAGCAAGGGTACCATAGAACGGTGTTATGTGAGCAACACAAGGACTGGAACAAGATGTCTTGTCCGGCTCTGGGCCGAGCCCCGTGCATTGGGTTCGACCCAGCTGGAGCATACTACCTTTGTGCCGCAAAGCTCGACCAACCTAGGTACTACGCTGCTCGCGCTTCGAACTGGGAATCTTGGGAAGTCGGCGCCGCAAAGTAACAACAGACTGAACGTATTGCCATGCGACATCAACGCGGACGGCGCACAGGACATCGTCATTGCGCAAGCGGAGTATCGAGGCTCTGTAATGACCCTGTCATACACTGTATATCTGGACGATGGCATGGGCGGATATAGGCTGCACGAGAAGGAAGTTCAGAAAGATGTGCCGTGTCCCCAGCCTCAAGTCTTGCGCCGGGGAGTTCTTTGTGACCGACCTCAACGGTGCAAACTATTCAACCTTGAGCTATGTTCATCAGACAAGATCGAATAACATCGTTTCTCTCTGTGTCGAGGGGCGGAGCGATGGCTCACTCGGAGAGGTGGAAGCCTGCGTAGTAGCGCGCGGGATCGGGTCGTCGACTTCAAGAATCACCACCGCTAACATCAATGGCAATGGAACCGGCGACTGGCTGTTCTACGATCTTGCTGGTCTCCATCCTCGCGCGATCCCGATATACAACAAGTCCAAACCGACCGGTCTTCTGTCTCAGACGGTATGTCCCATGGGACTGCAGACTTCGATCTCTTACGGCAATCTTTCCGATCCCGCCGTCTACAACCCCGGCATAGACTGGAGACCGTCCATAAGCACAGATAATGAGGACAACAAATATTCTTTCCCGTTGATCGGGGCGCCGACACTTGTGGTCACACAGCTCGAGCATTCCAACCAAGCGGATGTCAACTGTCTGGGCTATCACGTGCAGGTTCAGAAGAGCTACGGCGAAGCGTCTGTGAGCTCCGCTGGCCGCGGGTTCTAGGCATTCAAGCGCATCGATTCTCGCAACGTCGCTGATGGGGTGTTAATGACGGAATGGTATCACCACAATGGCCCTTGAGCAGCTCGAAGTATCAGGTCGACATGCGAACACTCGCCGGAGACGTGTTGCAGTCCCAGCATATGGTGAAAGACGTCACTAATGCCCAGCTGGGATCGTGGAAATAACCCTTGAGAACGACAAGACCTACACATGGCGACAGCAAAGACTTTCTCGTCGATATCAGCACACATACCGTAGGTGGTGCTATGGTCGAGGTGAAGAAGTATGCTATCGACACAGCCACAGAGGTTCCAGGATTGGGCTCCAATGCGCTGCTGGAGAACAAACGTCGCTTCAAACACCACGATGGGCGAGGCCAGCTCCTTATCAGCAGCACGCAAGATGGTCGCACAACGGAGTTCGAATATAACGGGCTGGGTCAGCTCGTTCTGTGCAGCGATTCCGATGGCCTCGAAGAGCATCATGTGCGAAATACCCAAGGAGAGATCGTCCAGCTGAAGACCCGACAGCAGACGTCAGACTCCTACTACGACAAAACGCTACAATTGATCAGGACCGAGGCAGTCGGAAAACAAACACGACATATCAACGCGATAGTCTTGGTCGCCCTCTGCAGCAGATTGGAAGCGATGGTCGAACGGTTCAGCATTCGTGCGATAAGGGCGGCTGCCAAAATGTCGTTTCGATTGCTATTCACTCTCAGGGGCTGGACCAACCATTTGAAAGCCGTCTCGAGTTCGACTACGACGCTGGTGGCCGGGCAATGTCTCGGACATTGACGCTGGCGGACGGGAGACACTATAGGACTCAATGTCCTACGACTGGCAAGACAGGCTAGTACGGAAAGTACAGCCGGACGATGTGGTCGTTGAGTACGGCTACGTCGGCAATCGTGCGTCTACGAGCAGTTTGTCGGGCGGGACAGCCTCGACATGGAGTCTCCAGGCGGAGACCTTGGCAGTCGATGCGTTTGGGAGGCCTTTGCAGACTATTGTGCAAGGCACAGGTGTGAAGGACACTTTCAAGCATGAATATCAGTATGACTCGCAAGGGTACCCACAACAGCATCAGGCACTACATTTACAATGGGCTGGACCAGCTCTCTCGCAAACATGAAATGATCACTGGCGCCACGACAGACTACACATACGATGGTCTTCGCTTGGCGTCTTCACATATTGGAACTGCACCCGTTAATACTTACACTTACGACATCACCGGAAACCTGACGAACAAAGCCGGTACCGAGATCAGTCACGGTCCCAGCACCAACAAGCTTCTAGGGCAACGTAACGGACTTTCTGTCTTCGAAATAACGTACGACGCCGCTGGCCGGGTAGCCCGGCGGGTCACAGGGAAGGGCGACTTTGCTTTCAACTACAACTCCTCTGGCAGCCTACAAAGCTTGCAGCGAGCGCAGAGTCAAGACTTGATCGAAATGTGGACCGACCATTCCGGTGAGATGTACCGTCGACAGGACTCCGCCGGCGCGACAGATCTGTTCCTGAGCAGCGACTTCAGCATACATGTCCGGTCGGACGGCACCCGTGTCGCTACACACAAACTCATGGATACCGTCGAGCCGCAGAACGATCACGCAAAGTATCTCGGCAGCGGTACACTCGAGTACGACAATGCCACTACATCGAGAGCCCTCAGCGACGGCCGAAGCATCAACTTGCACTTCTCGGACACAAAAGGCAACATCACGCGGACCTTCAAGGGTGAGGATGCATCACTGGTTGAACACCTGGACTACGACGACTTCGGACAGATATCAGACTCGGCCGAGACGCAGACTGAGGGCCACGCAACCTACGAAGGAAGTTTCATGGACAAAGCCACGGGTCTGCTCGACTTCCACGCTCGACTATACGACCCTTTGGTCGGCCGCTTTTCTACCCCGGGCGACATCACGGACATGAAGCATCTTGTCAAAATGATGGCTTGAATCGATATGCGTTTGAGAACAACGATCCCATCAACCATAGGGATCCCACGGGCCACTGGAGCTGGCAAGCTATCGTAGGCGTTGTCATCGGTGTCGTGCTTGTTGTCGCGGCGATTGCAGTCACCGTCTTAACGCTCGGCACCGCGGAGGCCTTCCTCGCCGCCGCGTTTGTAGGCGCCTCAGCGTCTGGCGGCATCGCTGCGATTCAGTACTCGGTGAAGCATCAGGACGAGACGGACAACAAAAAGTTTTGGTATGTATCTGTTCGAATCAGCAAACACATGAGTCCAACGACTGATCATCAACAGGGGCGGCTTCGCAACCACCGTAGCCATCAACGCAGCCGTCGGTTTCGTGAGCGGCTACGCCTCCGCCGCGACCGGAGGAATGGCAAGTCTCGGACTGAAAATGCTGCCCAACGCCGCCATCTCCGCCATCTCCTCCCCCTCGACCAAAATGGGCGACAAATTCGTCGAAAACACAGTCTCATCGACGGCATCGGCCAGGACCTCCTCCTCGGAGCCCTCACGGGTGCAGCGGCGACGCTGGGCGCGGAGAAAGCTTCGCAAATGGGACCAGGCTTGTTACGCAAGGCGAGGAGCTACACGTCGTGAAAGGGCTTGCCGGGGCCTATGCAAGGGGCATTCAAATCGAATGCCAATCAAGTGAATGTAATTGAGTTTGGGGCAGGGAACAATTGCGCGAGGGAGGGATTTTGAAGAAAGGAGCGACGCTGGGTTTTTTTGGCTCGAATCAGATTGATCAGGTCAAAAATTTCGGGAAGTAGGATGCTGCATATGGTGCATTAATGGCTTGAGGCCAGGCCGTTGGTCAACACGGATGAGCGAGAGCTGCTCTGTGGGACTTTCAGACACCACTCCGATGATCTCGGGATTGCTATTCTATCGCGGAACATGGTTTCAAGCCCTCTGATGGATCCGCAGTTTCTCCAGCGCGTCGAAGCATCGTCACAAACCGCAGCTGCTGGAATAGACTAACGTGTGCAAGGGGGAAGTTGGGTCGAGGGGAAGTTGTTAGCGTCTGGCCTGATTCGATGCCTGATCTCGAGAGCATCAATCTTTGCCTGTTTAGGAGAAGCTAACAACTTCCCCTCGACCCAACTTCCCCCTTGCACACGTTATACTCGATCGCAGCAACGTTGGGGGCCCGGAAAGAATCATCGGATACCGAGCACAGCAATCGAAGACTGAGCGAAAGTCGAGGCTGAAGAGCAGGCTGAGCAGCATCGCTGGGAGCCTGGGACTTCATTGATCCTGGTCCCACGTGGATCATGGGTTTTGAAGCTCCGGCAGTGAAAATGTCGTGATCGTCGAAGAAACACTGCCGAATTACTGCGCCCCAGGCCGATCCCAGTACCGTTGCGGCATTTTCATCGCATGGAAAAGTGGCTGCTGGTCTTTACGAACACCATCAGACCAATGTCTTACCAGTGCCGTCTTGGCTTGAGGAACCCAGGCTGGCTTTGACCGGAGAAAACACAAGATGGCTTTCATGGATCCTTTTGCATCAGGTGTTCTCAACATTGCGACGGCGTTGTCCATTGTCCTCGCAGAAGGACTCCCGATTTGGAGCGGAAGGAGCACGCAGGAGTATCCATGATAAAGCTGCTCGGAGTGAGGCGGCAGCTGTCTGCGATGAGTTGCCCGAATGAAGAAAAAATTGCAAAGTTCGTCAAATGAGGCAGCAATGGCCTTGAAAACACTCGGTTTTCAGAAAGTTCTCGCCGGAAGATTTCTGGGATGCACCTTGATCGCACGGACCGGGCGATGCCCTCCACATGGTTCCTACGAGCTTCACTTGTTTCAGAGCAGGTATCTCTGGTGGTCCGGAGTCGCGGACACAGCGTGATATGTTCACGTTGCACTCGGCATGGCATCTCCTCGCGAATGATCCACGTGGCCACAGGAGGCGGGAAAACACATAAAAGGGACGCTCCTCGTCGCCATTGAGACACTCTTTCATCACCACCATCGCCATCCACACCCAACAACGAGCAATCATCAACCGAACCCTCCAACCACAATGCAGTTCACCCAAGCCACCGCCCTCGCGGCCCTCCTTTCCACCTCTGCCTTTGGCATCGCCCTTCCCGCCAACGCAGGCACCGGCACCACCTACAACAGATGCGGCCCCTCCCAATTCCTCCCCATCACCGGCAATGGTCGCATCATCAACAAGGACGACTGCCTGGTACTCAAAAACGACGTCATCGGCAAGCAGCACAAGAACTTCCTCATCAAAGGACCGCGCCAAATCGGCCGTTACCACACTTGCCAGCTCACTGCTACCGTCATCGAGGGTACCGAGGCCTGGTTCGGTGTCAACGACGCCACGGATCTCATTCAGTCCTCGCTTGATGCCTGGGACAAGACTCGCGGACGAGGTACTCATGGAATCACGCAGGTTGGGGCCAATGGCGATGTGCCTTGCGACAACGCCAAGAAGGGAGAACAGGTCACCGTCTACTGGACTTTGGGCTACAACTTCCAGTATCATGGAGGTGACAAAGGCCATGGTGGTGAGAAGGGCCATGATGGTGAGAAGGGCCATGATGGTGAGAAGGGCCATGATGGTGAGAAGGGCCATGATGGTGAGAAGGGCCATGATGGTGAGAAGGGCCATGATGGTGAGAAGGGCCAAGGTGGTGAGAAGGGCCAAGGTGGTGAGAAGGGCCAAGGTGGTGAGAAGGGCCAAGGTGGTGAGAAGGGCCAAGGTGGTGAGAAGGGCCATGATGGTGAGAAGGGCCATGATGGTGAGAAGGGCCAAGGTGGTGAGAAGGGCCAAGGTGGTGAGAAGGGCCATGATGGTGAGAAGGGCCAAGGTGGTGAGAAGGGCCACGATGGCGACAACCAGGGCAATGATGGTGACGGCAAGGGCCATGGAGGAGATTAGGAGACTGTGACCGCGAGAATGAGGATTGCGCGTACTGTGTTGGGGATAGCACTCGACGGGCTGACATGGCTCTGTACATCGAAGTTCGTCGGATAGTGTAGTCACATGCTGCAGCTGCCTAATTGAGTCAAGCGGGCCGGCGCTAAAACTTGCGCCAACGCTGCTGCCTTTGTGTTTGCATCCACTCACTTATCGTCCACACCGTTTGTATCCTCCACCTGACACACCAAACAAACATTCGACTTTTCGGTCGCCAGCTTTCAGCAACAGACACTCACTCGACTTGACACGCAGAAAGACTAGATCACCTCCTACCACCGTCATCATCACCGCAGACATCCAAGAGGGAACGACCAACATGGCGCATACAACTCCCACACGAAGCGCATCAGAGTCCCTCACCGAACGCATCGAACGCGTCTGCATGCGCAAACTCCACCTCAGCACCTCCCTCCCCGCCAACCTCCACAAGTGCCACCAACAAGACCAATCACCGCTGTACTCCGTCCTCCCAAAAGAACTTCGCGACCTCATCTTCGAGTACGCCACCGCTCCCAGCCAAGATGATTCCAGACCCTACAAGAAGACGGACTACTGGTGTCGACCGGGGAACACAGCGCCACTGATCGTACACACGAACCTCCTCCGCACCTGTCGGCGAGCTTACCTCGAGTCTCATGCGCTGCCTTTCAAGGATCTCGTCGTGCCGTTCTACTTCAGCGAAGGGCGCGGTCCCCCGCGGGAGCGACAGAAAATCGCACTCTTTCTCCTCGAGAACGTCGCTCCAACGCAGACGATCCAACGCATCGACAGCCTCGCCTTCCACATTCAGATGTACATCGCAGAGAACGACATGTTCTATGACGACGATTCGGCTACCGACCAAATGCTCAGAATGATCCGTCCTCGCTCCCTGCGCATCGTCATCAAACAGACTTACCTCTGGGGTTGGGAGGACAATGAACCAATTTCGTTACAGATGGAGTGGCTGCAACGTATCCTCGACGCCCCCTACCTCGCTTGCCTGGACACCTTCGTCCTCGAACTGGAAACTCTCGAGCGAAACAAAGACCAACTCAAACCCATCGTCGAAGACCTCCTCACCAAGACCTCCACACCCCGTCGCCATCCTTCTTCACCCTCCACCTCACCCCTAACCCAGCTCAAAGTCGACCATCAAACATCCCCAAAGGTCTTCCACTGGACCGGACCAGCCGACATCTACGAAAAACCGTATCCTCTCTACGAAGACCTCGCGACCCTCCACTACCGCGTCGAAGTCCTCACCTGGAAATCCCACATTGCGCCCAGTCCTGACACCACCACCATCTCCCCACCCTCAACCCTCCCCTCCACCGACGAACTCTTCACCACCAACCCCGCTCTCCCCCACGACCATACCGCCCGCTCCCGAAACCCACGCTCCCACTTCAACCTGCACCGCCTCGAACGCCGCTTTCAAGCCCACCACGCCGCACCGGAGTTGATGCTCGAAGCGTACCTCACCCGGCACGCGAGCGCGCGACAAGCGGAGACGGAAGCGAGGGATAGACGAAGCCTGTGGAGGCGGGGCATGGCGGCGGTGGAGAGGAGGGTGGTGATGGAGAAGTGGGCGGGGGAGGGGAGTCTGTTGGAATTTGAGGACGGGGAGGTCGATGGCGAGGAGGAGGAGGAGGAGGAGGAGGATGTTTGTTATAGCGATGAGGATGGAGGGGATTGGCAGGGGAGTGTGCTGAGTTGGGACGTTGGTGATTCAGGGAACGAGGACGACGACGAGAATGACGAGGATAAGTGGTTAGATGATGAGGGTGTGAGTGATGAGGACGAGGATATCGAGGACGAGAATATCGAGGACCATGGGGATGGGGATGAGTAAATGCCTGATGTCGACGAAGACGAAGACGAAGACGAGAGCGATGGGGTAGAACTAGTGAGCGACTGACTGACTGAGCAACCTCACTTCCTGCTTTTGGCCGAGAATGGCATCGTCGTTATCGGTTGTCTCTCGACTGCAACGGCCTCGAGCAACGTTTAGTTAGTCACTCACTTACTTACTCACTCACTCACGAGCCTGGGGCGTAAGGCGACGGAGCGGTTGGCATACAGTAGTTGGAGAACCGTCCAGGGAGGAGTTTTTTGGTCAAGTGTAGAGTAGACGAGATGGTTCTCTCTCTCTCTCTCTCTCTCTCTCTCTCTTCGCAGTGCGGAGTCGACTTTGATACTGTTTTGTGAGAGTGATCTCTCCTTTCGAATCGTGAGGCCATGAGGTGGTGGAGGGACTCGACTCCCCATTACACTGCGATGTCGGGGTTCATGCTGTTGTGGGATGGTTTTCCTTTTTTCTCAAATCATGAGGCGCACTGGAGGGAAACAAGTGCGGTCAACGTTCGGGTAAAAGCGTCCGTTTGACCATCCCGGAACAGACGGGTAGTGATATCCCCATTTTCGCTCAAAATTCGCTAGACAAGTGATATCGTGTCACACATGAAATCATAGTCGCCGTCAAAACCTCGTCGATGCCTCACACCTCACTCCCCGTCATCACAACTTCGCCTCAATCGCCTTGACACACTCAGGGAACTCCTTCCAATCATACATCGTCACCGCCGTCTTCGTCTGCTCCCTCAACGTCTCCGCCATCTTCTTCTCCTTGTCCGCGCCCTCCTCCAACTTGTAGATCCCCACGTATCCAATGCAGGGAATGCCCGCGCGCATGGCGGCCGTGGCGCCGGACTTGGAGTCCTCGACCGTGAGCACCTCTTCCGGTTTGACGCCGAGTTCTTTGCAGGCGTGGAGGTAGATGGCCGGGTCGGGTTTGCTGGAGGGCGGGGAGAGGGAGGTGGCGGCGGAGTAGACGTGTTCGTCGGTGAAGAAGCGCATGAGGTTCGTTCGTTTGAGGGAGGCGACGACGCGGGGTTTGGCGGAGGTGGAGACGACGGACATGGGGTAGCCTTGGGCTTTCGCCCATTCGAGTTGTTCCGTCACGCCGGGGCATTCCTCGCATTTCTCGGAGAGTTTCTTCGTGACGCGGCCGAGTTCCATGTCGACGTAGGAGTCGACGTCCTGGGCGGACATGGAGAAGTTGTGTTTCTTTTGGAGACCGATGAGCATGTTGCGGAAGTTGTTGCCGACAAAGTCTTCGAGGAGGGAGTCGGTGTCGTAGCGGGCGTCGAGGCCGTATTTTTCCATGATTTCGTTGGTGAGGTCGGCGCAGGCTTCGAAGGCGAGGCGTTCGGATTGGCAGAGGGTGTTGTCGCAGTCGAGGAGGATGTACTTGACCTGGAGGGGGGAGTTGTTAGCGGGAGGTTGAGGGATGACGTATGTGGGAGAGGAAAAGGTTGACGGATGGGAGATGAGGGATTGAGGGGTGGGGAGGACGGTGGTGGTGACGTCGAGGATATCGAGAGGGAGGAATGCTCACCTTGCCCATTTTGACGGTGTTGCGTGGTTTTAGATGTCCAAAGTGGGGTCTCGTTGGTGGCAGTGGTGGCTGTATGCGAAGATTGGTGGAAGTGGAAGGGAGATGTAGAACTAGTCGTTGGTCGGAAAGTGGCTAGAGGAGGAGTGGTCGGAGTAGTCAGAGAGTTGCAGCAGTATGGAATAACGTGGCAAGAAGTGGGAGAAGAAGCAGATATGAATGAGGAAGAAGAAGGAAGATGGAGACATGACGAGGATCATCATGACACTGCCCGATTCACGTGTTGCAAAGGTGGATCCCCCCCTCAAAAGTGGATCTTCCCCGATGATGGTGGGGGCTTGCGACAGACTTTCTCCTTCATCCAGAATGTCCGCGATATCGCCCGGAGGAAATCTGCGGATGAGGGGTGCATATTTTCACTGGATCAATCACATCCGACATCCACCTGCACGCACTGCAGCCTCACACCCTGTCTGTCCATCTCCACATCGCGCCGACTGTCTTCAAGGGCGTGGAAATCGATCACACCTGCCCATGTCCGAATCGTCGAAAGTCGAATAACACGAACCCCCTTACCTCTCTCCACCACCGATATCACTCAGACCAAAAAACTTGGTAACCAGGCTGGCAAACGGTAACAACGGGCCAAAGTGTAAAAGTGCCTCACATCATCGTCGTCAGCTAGGAGGATTTGTGAACTTCTTGCTCAACTCATTATTATTGATTGATTGATTGATGCGACGTTCCGTATGCGATGCCTGTCTTGCCTGCCTGCCTGCCTGCCTGCCTGCGGTCATCAGCATGGTGGACGTGTTCAGCGGTGACTCCTTCCTGTGTGATGAGACGTGTCAGTTGTTGCTGTCACCTGTCACACCGTCCCTTCGTCTCACCAGCGCTTCGGACCACGGGTGTTGGCTGGGCGCGAAACACTCCCACGTCTCGGCCTGGCCTCCCAATGGTTCCGACGTGTGCAGGGACAGGTACTGCAATGAAACTACAGGGTCTAGATGCAGGCACGAGAGCGGAGTCATCACGCGAGAATGAGCGCTCTGGGGAATAAATCTGGAGAGGTTGCAAATTCAATGCGAGGCAAGGCGTGAAAGCGGAGCCGTGAGTGTAGACGGGCAGCGGAAGAGGAAGGCGGAAATGCGAATGCTCGACTCGACTCGAGGCACTCCGCTTGGTGAAGATAGCAAGAGGAAACAAAAGGACCTGCTGGACGGGTCTCCATCCATTGCGAGGGAATTGCCCAAGGCAAACACGAGACTTGTACCTGCCTTGATGCAATACCCTTCCGTGCCTGACCGCTGCACAGCCGATGAACTACAATATTAGAACTAACTAAACAGCACATGCAATGAGAAACACTACTATCTCACGTGCAATCAGGCCAACTTCACAACATGAACAGACTACAAACCACCCACCTACTCACTCATTATGAGCGATATCCCATCCCCGTCCAGCTCAAACCTGAGGCTCGAAAAACCACACACAGCCCCCGCTCTCCGCGGCTTCCATCTCCACCTTCGTCATCCGCGCCAAACCCGCCCAACATCAAATCAGGCTTTGAGCCAAAACCGGCGCCTGCCGCGAAGTAAGCACCAACGTCAGCGATACAGAACGCCCGGAACGTTCGGACTTCAGACCTCACTCGATCGGGACATTGCGGAACGACATCCAGCATGAGCGACCGTTCTTTAGTAGGAGTTAACATGACCTACCCCCACCACTACCTTACTATCTCACCACCACCCCGAGGCTCCTCCTCGGCCTCCGCCACCGAGCTCCGCCACCTCATCTACACTCACCTCATCTACACCCATCTCATCTACACCACCTCTTCCTCACCCCTATCAACCACGAAGTCCTCTCCTCGTGGTGTAAGAACCCCGAATCCCGCACGCAAGCCCACATCCCAATCCAATCCCTCCAGCCCACCCTCCTCAAGGAGTATGGATTTGAGTTGGGGATGAGTGCGTATGAGGGTTAGTAAATCGGTCGGACGAGCGGTGGCTCTGGTATTCCGGAGGAGAAGGGAAGAAAATTCGCGTTCGGCTTAGAAGTCCCCCATCACGGCCCTTTGGCGTCTTCTGTAGCGCGGCCACATCGAGGAAATGTCCACACACCCCGTTCTCGCCGAGTCCATCATCGCCCAAATCTCATCCTCTCGACTCCCCTCCCTCATCCGAACTTCGCCCCCGCATTCGCAATCAACTTCCCCAACAACGCGCACTCCCCCTCCATCCCCCTCCTCCTCGCCTCCCTCACCTCCCCACACCCCTGCGCCGTCGTGTTCGTCCTCCTCCTCCCCCCTCCGTACACCACCACGAAATCCCCCACCACCTCCCCCGCCCGCACCTCCTCCCCCGCATTCACCCGA
The DNA here is from genome assembly GCA_026122155.1 of Zymoseptoria crescenta. Classification (NCBI taxonomy): domain Eukaryota; kingdom Fungi; phylum Ascomycota; class Dothideomycetes; order Mycosphaerellales; family Mycosphaerellaceae; genus Zymoseptoria; species Zymoseptoria crescenta. The sequence goes on from JALRMM010000472.1 coordinate 21,044, forward strand.
CAAAACCTCCCCACCACGGCTCCCGTTCCGATGGTGACTTTCCCTTCGATAATGGTTCCGTCGCCGATTGTAGCGCTGTGGACGTGGCTGCCGGGACCGATGGAGACGGCGTCGCCGATGAGAGTGGGGTGGGAGGGGGAGCTGGTGGTGACGTGGGCCATTTCGCTGACGGTGGAGGATTTGCCGATGGTGATGGGCGCAGTGGTGGAGTTCAGGGTGGAATAGGGGTGGAGGACGGTGGAGGGGCCGAGGGTGATGGGGTGGGTGCCGTGGAGGGCGGCGAGCGGGGAGATGAGGGTCGTGGGGTGGAGGGTCGTTGGGGGTTTGGGAGCTTCGGAGGTGGTGGTGGTGGGCGGAGGGCGTTTGCTGGTGGACATGCTTCGTGCGAGGTCTTTCTGGGTGTGGTTGGGCTGAGGTGGAAGGGTCAACGGCGCTGTCTCGCTGGCGGCTCGGGTGCGCGGAGGATGGAGTTATGCTCTTTGGATGTTTCCAGGTTGACGTGAGGACTTTCGAGATGTGCCGATGATGTAAGCCCTCGACGCTTGTCTGTCCACGCGCTAGCACACGTCGGCCACGTGACATCACACTCTTCCGCTGCACCTCACCTCCAATTTCACTTCCCACAAGCAGGCGACACGGGTTTCTGTCACGTCTCATCTTCGATCGTCATGTAACATGGGTCAATTCTATTTCCGACCCCAGTACCCTGGCTATGTTCGGGGCTGTGCCTGGAACGGAGGTGAGAGCAGCCAGGACCAGGGAAGGGCGAGAGAAACAATCTCCCGTTCGCAGATCCCTGAGATAATGTGGCGGGGGGGAAATGATAAATCCAGGGAACGAGGTGGCTAAATACCGGTCTCAGCCATAGACCAAGGGTGTGGCCATATTAGCGTTTGTGCGGGTTAAAAGGGCCGTACGCACATCGTTCGCGTCGATCTCGCGATTGCGGCGTAATATTATAATATAGCTATGTTTATAGCGTGCTAGCTTTAGAGGTGTTGTTAAGCTAGTAAGCTAGTAAGCTAGTGTTGTTGTCTATATAGCTAAAACTGTCTCCCTTGCCCTGCCCTTATATAGCCCCTCGAATAAAGGTATAGTTATTAAAATAGCATTAGTGTCGAAGGTATTAGTATAAAGCTATATTGTTACTAAGCCGGTACGGTAGAAGGCGGAGGCATCTAGCTATTATATTAGCATTGTTATTGCTACTATCGCTATACCCTTATATAGAGCTCGTTACGAGAAGGGGCTTATACGAGTTTACGTAGTAATAAGGAATGTTATTATCCGGGAGATTAAGTACGAGAAGGCTAGTTTCTTATATCTATCGGTCTAATCGAGGTAAAGGTATACCTGTCCGGCTAACTAAAGTTAGTGCCTTAGGCCGTAGGTCTAGCCGACCGTAGGTCTAGCCGACCGTAATATTACCCCCCCCTCGTACTATTAAAAGAGCGCTATCCTTAGCGCTACTATCCGGCGTTATTAATACTCTCGTATCTTATCCGGCGGTATTATCCGGCGTTGTTAATACTCTCGTATCTTGTCCGGCGGTATTGTCCGGCGGTGTTATTTAATTCTCCGTATATCTATCTCGTATATACCGTTCTTTAGTCTATAAACTCCTTCTAGCTAAATACGCCGTATAGGCCCTTACGCTCGTTCCGCTCTACGTATATTGCTCTACGTAGCCCGTCTAGCTCTTTAGGGGATTAGTCTATAAACTCCCTCTAGTAGTTTAGGTCCGTATAATCCGGTATCTACTACTTTTATTCTACTCTTAAAGACTACTCCTAAAATTCATACTAGTTCGTACGCTCCGCCGAGCTTTAGGTCTATATCTTCTCGGCTCTACTTAGTAGCGAGGGCGTAAGGGTCCGGCGGTGCGAGGAGTAGGTAATACGAACGAGGGCATAAGGATACGAGTACGTAAGGAGCGTACGTACGAGGCGCGTACGGTATATATATACGAGGGCGTACGAGACGTACGGAGAGCGTACGTACGAGGATTGTTCGAGGGAAGGTGTCTACTAGCGTAGCGTTCCTATAATAGCTCGTACCGAGGAAGGATTAGTATTCGTATAAATAGTCGTTATTAGAAGGCGTTCGCTACGAGTCTATTCGATATAAGGGTATCCGATACGAGGGTATCTAATACGAGGGTACTCGTATATAGCGTTCGTAGCTATTCGAGTATAGTATTCGCGTTTAGTATATACGGAAGGGGAGGGTAATCGTAGGAGCTATACGCGACCGTTCGTCTATTCGTCTCGTCTCGTTTTTAAGGGCTATCTTCTCCGAGGAGGGCTTAAACGTTCGGTATATACGGAAGGTAAGGGCAATTATTAGGAGCTATACTCGACCGTTCGTTCGGAGGGCGTAAACGCTACTATTAGGACTATCTAGTTCTTTCGGTAGCGTTCGGATAGCCTCGTTCTTAGCTACTAGATAATAAGGAACATTGTTATCCGGGAGATTAAGTACGAGAAGGCTAGTTTCTTATATCTATCGGTCTAATCGAGGTAAAGGTATACCTGTCCGGCTAACTAAAGTTAGTGCCTTAGGCCGTAGGTCTAGCCGACCGTAGGTCTAGCCGACCGTAACACGTAGTCTAACTATATATCGAATAGTAGTGTTATTTAGCTATATACTATAGCTAATGCTATTATAAGAGCTATAAGGCATATAAATAAGCGGTTAGCGTTATTAAGGCTAGCTCTACGAAGGAGTTACTAGTCTACCCCTTCTACCCTTTCTACCCCTTCTATCCCTTCCGCTACGCCCTTATCTACTACTTCTTATAGCTACTAGTATAGAAGAAGCTAGATAATTAGCATCGTTATATTCGAATACTAAGGGCTCTCGTGTATTCGTACGTCTATAGCCTCTACTAGCGCTACGTAATCGTGTATTAGAGGGTCTGTTATTTAGTATTATAGCTAGCTCGTAGATAGTTTAGTCGATAGTTACGATTCGAGCTAGTAGAGCGGTACCCTTCTTAATATAGTAGTACTAGTCGAAGTGCTCCGGAAGGAACTCTATACGGCCGTTATTTATTATTATGTTATTAATCTTATACTAGTATAGTATACCCTTAGAGGTTATAAAGTATCTAGTATAGACCGTCGGACTAGTAATCTTTCCCTTAGTAATTGCACGCCGCTTGTCTATAGTATTAGCTATCTACTTAGCTACCTTATAGAGCGCTCTATAGTAAATAACCTTAATAACATAGCGATAGCAAGGATGCCTAAGATTGCGTAGAACGTAGGCCTTCTTACGAGTATATTACTATCGGATCGCTATACTACGAAGAGCCTACTATAGCTAGAGTTTAAGAAATAGCGTAAGGACGTTATGTCGCCCCCTTTAACTAGCTACTTCTTTATAGCCGAGTAAGCTCCTTCTACCCTTAAGCTCGCTCTCTAACCGTAATACGGGTATTTAGATATCTAGTAATATACTAGCTTCTCCTTATAAGGCTAGTACTCGCGGTTAATATAGTCGTAGAGCTAGCTAACCTCTACGGACTGCTCTTAGCTCCAAAAGGCGGTATTATTGTCGTTAAACTCGGCTAGAGTTTTACTATTAATTGTCCGTTTAAAAAGCTTTATAAACGTAGTCGTCTATAGTAAGTCCTCGAAGTAAGTCTACTTGCTAGTTTCCTTATTAGTTACTAGTACCTATAGCTATTTCTTCCGTACTTAGGCTTAAACGTTCTTAAACACGTACTAGCGGTAGATAAGGGCTAGTGTTATTAGAAAAACCGCATCTAAGGCCCTTATAAGACCTCTATCTTAGTTAGTTACGAAGATACCTAGTAATAGTAAAGGGTTAGTAATAGTAGGAGTAGTAGTGCCGCTTAGCTTATAATAATTAAGAAGGAGCTTCTTAAACTCCGTAAGGAGCTATATAAAGGATTGCTCGTCCTCCTTATCTATTAAACAATAGCTAATTAGCATAGTCTTACCGGTACCGGTTATATAGATAATATTTATTAATAGCCGGTTATAGCGGTTAGTTTTATACGTATTGTCTAGTACTACGGTCTCTAGATATTGCCGGTAGAGCTTAATTATCTAAGGGTTAAGAACGAGTAGTCTATCTAGCTATCGAGTTACTCGATTAACCTCCGGTTTAAAGGGATATCCTTAATCCTTTAATAGTCGAATAACTACTTCCGCTAGCGTAAAATCCCCTTATATAGTTTAACGAGCGAGCTAGCGTAAGTTATAGATATCTCTAACCGTCTAGATGTACTCCTTATCGTTACTAGTGTTAGGGAGCTAGTGCCCTAGGCTACTATAGACCTGATTTAGGCCTGCTCCGGGCCTAATGCTAGCCCGAAGTAGGCCCGTACGAGGCCTTGGTACGCACACCTCCCTTTTGTTCCCTTCTGCCTCCCTTCGGTTCCCTTCGGTAGGCAATATAGACATTCGTATACAGACT